>JARYHS010013854.1:0-83649 GCA_031002005.1 Vandiemenella viatica | reverse complement strand
TTTCTCAATGTTTTCTATATCTTTTTTCCTGTTCAAAATAAGTGTTCCTGATCTACAAATTACGTGAGGTGAAATAGGGTGGGGGGTCGAGCAAAATCTCACCAAGGGGAGGGGGGGGTCAACGGAAATCTCACGTGAGATTTTTTAGAATTGGGTAGGACTGTAGAGTTAAAAAAAAAAAAGGTCTACACAATGATTTTAGGGGGTATTCCGCCAAAAAGTGTGGGTGAGACCTAAAAAAAAAGGGGGTGTGTCTGACGGGACCAGATCTCACCAGAGGGGGGGGGGGGGGGAGGTCCGAAAATCCGGAACACCTCACGTAATTTATGGATGTCCCTAAAGACGTTCTGGTTTAATACCTGTATTGGAATGTCTCAGTTTTGTGTGCTTGGAGATGCAGTTTTTGTTGTAGACGTTTTGTGTTAGGCGATAAGCTGCCATATTGATTTATGTTTTGCATCATCTTTCAACTACAAATAGCGTGGGGTTATTGAACGAGTGAATTAAATTCATTGCTACACACGCGTCAACAAAACAATTTTTGTCATGCAAACATTGCGGAGTTTGCGGTTCGACTAATTCTGCGTCAAGTTCAAGGCTACGCTACTGCACATCTCCGTGCCCACCATCCACCTCGGTAACGCTCTGGCCTCACATTCGCGGGGGATGCGGGTTCGAGTCCCTGGCCGGGCATCCAGATTTGGGTTTTCCATGGTTTCCCCAAATCACTCCAGGCGAATGCCGGGATGCTTCCTTCAAAAGGCCATGGCCGAATTCCTTCCCGTTCGCTGTACCCAGTCCTTTCTGGCACATAATGACCTCGACGTCTACAACACGTAAAGCCATAAAAAAAAGCCGCATTTCCATCGCTCTAGCGGCACATTCACAGTCCAACTTGTAGGACCTATGATGATCCGATTTTGAGAGGTATGACTTTTCTTGGGCCGTGAAAGGGGAACGAACTACACCTAGCACGATGTGTTTGGACTAACAGACAACCAACACGGGCACCTGCCGTCCAACGAGTTGGATCATGACCAAGGGCGTATCCAGGATCAGAACTAGAAAGGGGGGGGGGGCAAGATTTGAGTTGGGTGGGGAGGGAGCAACTCATATTGGTTTCGAGGAAGTGGGGGGCACTGCAACAATGACGATTTCTTAAAAAGAAACTCAAACCTATTGAGGAAGCTATTTTTATTTTTGATTAATATAGTAATCCAACCACTTAATCTAAGGACCTACTATGTAGTAAATTTAAAACCTAACTCAGTTATAGTTTATGTAAACATTAATCGTCTCGGATTCTTAGAAAATTTTTCGATAACTTTGTTTCTCAATATCTCACGGTGTTCTTTCACGAAGTTTCGATACATATTCATCAGGCATAATCCAGTCAATCTTTCCTCTCAGAAAGTGCTGCTGCTGAGCCAGTTCTTCACTCGTCAAAGCGTACTGAAGGCAACTTAATATTTCTTCGCTAAATACGCCCATGATCATGATTGGAGGAAACATCCTACGAATGTGCGATAAGGACACGGTGCCCTGCTAGAAACTACGAGTGGACAGGATTGCTTGGAACATCTTGTTGGACCCCTTCTAGTAGCGTGAATGGGTGAGCGCATCCTACGGTAGTTCTACATGGATGTCCTACAAGCTACACCGTTAATAGACCGCTTTACTTTAGATGCAAGTTCAAACTTGTAAATTCGTGCCTAGGTATTAACACTGTTCAGTTCATTGTTAGTTTAATTACAGTATCGTAAGAAAATAAAAAATCACGTTGTAGCTAGCTAAGCATCGATAGGGCGATTCTTGCATAAAGAGAAAAATGTAAGATATGCATATTGCGATGTAAACAATATATGCGTGATACATCCTTATTAAAAGTTGCGGATACGGATGTAGGATTTCATGCAAAAGTTCCGCAGTTGCAGATGTGGAGATCCTTTACATCCCTGCTTAAGACCGCTTCATCTCGGACTTATATTTTCAGTTTCTAAATTTTGTGTGTCTTTTTACAACGTAGGGAAGCTGAAACGGCAAGAAAACATTACAACAAAGGCTGTAACCAACATTTCAAGAGATTTTTTAACACCGGCGGCATCTAATAGTTGTGCGTCGCCAGGGGCGGATCCAGGAGGGGGGGCTAGGGGTCTCAAGCCCCCGCCCCAAAAGTATCTGGGTCCACCCCCAACATTGTAATTTTGAGACAATTTTTTTTTTTTTTTTTTTTTAGCTCTACGGATTTGAGGCCCGAGGAGGCTATAAAGACTACCCCATGATCGACTCAAGCCCCCCCCCCCCAAACCAAAATTCACTCAAGCCAAGCCCCCACCCCCTAAACCAAAATCCTGGATCCGCCCTTGCATCGCTCTCATATTTCGGAATTTTTAATTTAATTTGTGGCGACTTTTCCGTAAAATAAGAGTGCAAAACGTGAAGAGGACATTATAAGGAAGCAGTTAATACAAATTTCAGCAGTTTAATAGCAGTTTCTGGTAGGTTCAGAAAGTGGAGCATTGCCTACTTAATCCTGAAAGAAATGCTGCTCTCTTTGATGCCAACCGTAAACACTAAATGACTATTATAGTAACAATGCAATAATGTCATCACTTCCTGGAAATAGCAGATTTTTGATGGCGGTTTTAGGTGGTTCGAATTATAGCCTTATACAGTACGAGAGAGTTTCATTTTATGTGAACAATTTGTACTAACTTATATTTTGTTAGGGAGCGTCCATAAACCACGTAGCTCCATTTTGTCCTCCTGTGAACCCCCCTTCCACCCCATGTAGCCCTACATGGCTTTTGCCTCTACTCCCCCCTCCCTCCCGTAGCTTTTTTCCCTTTTGATTCTAGAAGACATTTTGTACTGTTTTCTCTTGTCAGACTATTGTAAATTACATACGGAAATAATTAACTGACGGAAATATATATTCACATGCTGTAGTGAGTTTTGTTCCTCATTTTAACTGTGAAAAATGTTATGAAAGGAAAGCTACGTGGCCTGGCTCGGAACCCCCTCTAGGTCAGCATAGCCTTCCAGCTAACCCCCCTCCCCCCTGTACCGAGCCACATAGTTTGTGCATGCTCCCTTATAATAGCTATAACTCAGTTAGAATTAAGAATTAAAATTTAATTCTAACTGAATATTTTGCCTGAGGACTACGACCTTTTTTTTTTTTAGCTCTACAACTTTTCAAGTGGGGGGCCCCTACAGCCGGTGATCGGGCTCCCCATCAGCCGGACGCTGATCTAATAGCTATAATTAATATAAATTACATGCATCCACTATCAATCAACCCTATATGTGTAACAGCACAACTTAGGGATAGGTTTGCCAACTTTTCAGATTTCGACGACCTGACAAATGGCTGTGGTGAGGAGGGTTGAGGGAGAGGTTATGTTACAAAAAGTAAAATTTACAGAGGAATTCATTTTCTTATTTTTACAAATAATTTTTATTATGACAGTCCCGAACTAGAAAATAACAAAAATCTATGAGAAAGAAACCGTATCTCCTTCGGCACTACCAGTTATTTTTGGATGCAGATTTTTTTTTTCTTCTTGGCCTACTGTAATCGCATGATGCTTAGTTGGCAATACTAACCAAGAATGTGTGCATCCAATTTCAGAGCAACAGGGCCGGCGCTAGAATTTTGGGGCCTGGGATCGGAATAACCAGCTGGGGGCCCTTGATGAATTCATTTTTTTTACCTCTACAGCTTGCCAAGCGGGGGGCCCCTGCAGCCGGTGATCGGGCCCCCCATCAGCTTGGCGGTCCCGGGTACATTTGACCCAGATGGATACAGTGAAACAGCTTACTTTGACCGCGATATTCAGCAAGCAATGACTTATTTACAATATGGTACAATGGTACATACATACTGTACTAATGTACAGCACTTGCAAGTATAGTTAACACCAGTACCGGGTTAACCACGTAGCAGGAGGTAGCAAATGCTACGGGCCTTGTGCCTCCTAGGGGTTGGGGGGGGGGGGGAGGGGAAGGCCGCGCCTAGACTAAATGGGCGACCTCTTTTTTTTTTAGCTCTACAATTTTCTCCCGCACAGCAAAAATCTAGGGCCTTAGGGCCTCTTCTTCACATTTGCCACGGGCCCCGCACTGTCTTAATCCGGCCCTGGTTAACATGTAAAAGCGTTCCCTTTTCATTTAATTGATTAAAAGTTTTCCTTTAAAAATAGTTTTTTCTCCCATTTTCAACATATATACAGTAATTAATTAAAATAGACCCTTTTTCAGAAAAAATACAATAATCCGATTTTTTGATTATCCGAATGGGGTCCGGTTCCAATTGATTTGGATAATTGCAGTTCTACTGTAATTGTGCGAAACAAATCAAAGATGATATATATATATATATATATATCGTGTAATTGTTGAAATTTTGAAAAGAAAGGGCCAAGCCACAAGGAGCTACACTTTGGATATTCACAACAATTGGTGTTGTATTTTCTTCCTAATGGTTGGGGGGGGTTTAAATGCATTTTGGATGCCTGGACTAGGAAAAAAAAAAAAAAAAAAAAACAGGACCCTTCACCAGCATAAATATATCGACAGTTCCTGCTTGTAGTACATTCTGTAATCCTTTCTTTCTATAAGATTCTGGTTGTGTAGCTGTTTGTGGATTGTCTGTTAAGTTTATGAACTCTATTACTTGGTTCTTTATACTCCTACAATGTACTAATAGTTGTCTTTGGCACTTTCTCATTATTAATTCTCACCATCTTCATTGCCACTCATCATTCTATTATTTCACCAACTAACAATTTTTGTACAGTATTTATAAGTATTAATTCCATCACCTACTGAATTTTCATCCCGTTACCAATAACCTTTAATTTAAGAGCCACAATCCTAATTTTAATATATCCAGAATTTTGGTACTTTACAGATTTAGCTGTATAGGCCTCTTGCTAATTGTACTCAGAGGCACAAATCTCACGAAAGATCTGAATGCTTTGATAAGCTACAGATCAGTCTCTGTGTTTGCTCTCACTAAAACTATTGCTGATCATGATAACTCAGGTCCACAACCTAGATAGAACAGAAACTTTTTATTACAGCCATGAAAGCATTCTATTGCAAAAGATATTGTGCTGGCTACAATTGTGCACAAAATTATGGATTATTTATCCACATTCATGTACTGTGCAAAATTCTATGGGCTGTAATATTACATGTCTATTATACTGCTAAAACACTTTAAGCTCATATTTTTTATTCAGCAGTGTAAAATTGTACATAGGAAATTCAGATTTTAAATTACAGGAAGACACAAATTTGAATGACTAGAATAAAAGCATGGATGGGAGAGGTGTTACGTTTAGATAAGGGTAAATGAAATTGTTCATTTTGATTATTTAGCTGAGAATTGTTTTTAGCCAAATTTATCCTTAATCAATTTAATGTTCCATGTAGCTGAGGATTAAAATGCTTAACAGGAATATGATATAAATCTAAAAATACTTTTCTGCAGAAAAAATGGAGTAGACAGAAAAGCAGCTCATCTGCTGGCAGTGATGGTGGGGGAGAACCTCCAAGGAAACAGAAGAAACTTAAACAGGCAAGTATTTACATAACCTTAATTATTTCTTTCTTAGGTTTTCTTGGAATTAAGAATGCATATAAAACATATCTGTTTCACAAAATTGTCATTGTCCTTGTTATTCAATTATGAATGGAATAAAGGATGAAATTTGTCTGTATGGCTCATTTATTTAGGTACTTAAAAGATGGCAACATCCAGGCTATCATTTGTGCTTCATTAATGGAGTAGTCATCTCAACAGTCATATGTTTTGTTTAATTTCTGCAAATTTGCGAGGAGATTACTACAATGTGAACATGAGAATATTATGACAAATGAAGTATCTCATGCTAATGCCATCTATCTTGGGCTAGGTCTCTTGTTTAGGAGAAATCAGTTTAAAAATTGTAATTAAAATTTTGTTGCATTTATCAACATCAATTTTCCACTTCAGAAAACTGGTTGTAGTAACAATCAAGCCTCTTCTATAATCTCCTGTCTTGCCAACATTACTTGTCCAGTATCTTCTCTCACTCTGGGCTGCAACCAACCAGATTGTATAGTACTTTGCATGATTTATACTGGGAGAGAAGGTTATGTAAATGTCAGCTGAATCCTACATGTGTCAAGATGTAATCTTCACATTTTAAAGGTAGCATGTTTGATTCCCAGCAAGGACTATTTTTTGTATGCATTCTATTCAGTGTTTGTGGCAATAAGATTTAATTTTACTCCAATTCCTCAGATTAAACTTTTTTGTGATAATGCACTTACTTTTTTTTGTATTGTCAATATTGTTTTAACCTTTTGCTTTACTTATTGGTTTAGTTAATTTACATGTACTCCTACATATAATGTTGATTATTTATTTCCACAATTTTTCTGAATATTCTGGAGAGGAATTAAATATTTTCACATTGCAACAACATACAAAAGCAGCCAATTAGTAAAGGCAAAATTGTATAAGCAGATTGTTATACCTCCAAATTCTCACACACTTAAATACATTTATTGTATTGTATATAAGAATTGACATTTCAGTCCACTAAAAAAATTGTTCTGAAATTTTGTGAGTAAAATATCAATAAACTGTTTCCTGAAGTTAAATTTCTTATCCTGAAGAGTTTGGAAAACAGCTGTTAGTCACAGGGCCTAGATTCAGGCTGTAAGTTTGATAGGGCATCTCTTTGAATACTCACTCCTTTAGAACTGCTTTGGTAAATGTACTGTGTGAACTGGGACATTGTTATGAATGAGATGAACAACTCAACTCTGCTTGTTGAGTCTCATTTTTATGTGGAATTGTATACTTTGTACAGCAATGTGGCATGTTACGTACTTCCTGTTGACTTCATACTTTTTCTTCTCAAATGTTAGAATTACTCCAGAATCCCACAAAACTGTAGCCATAATTTTACGTGTAACCTTTGCTTTACTTGACTTACATTTTTACTTGGATAGCTTTCACAATTCTGGGCATTACAAAACTGGAAAGTAAACAGAAACAAGTCATGGGCAAGTGGAAGGAGTTGACAGAAATATTGCCCAGTCCAATTTTTTGTACAAATGTAAAGAAATCTGAATAAGTAAACAAAATCTCAAAGACATCACATAGTAATTAAACATTAAACTCTATTAGAGTCCTCCTAAACAACTAAATAAAAGGTACAACACATCATAACTCCCATTATTTTATTCACACCATTCAGTTATTTCTTAATATTATCACTTGTGTCTGCTAACTGGGCAATGTCATCAACAAATCACATATACTGACTGATTTTCCTCGAACACTTAATCCAAATTAATTTTATTTCTTCAGCCTTTATACCTCATTAATGGAATACATCATTAGAGGTGGAAGAGAACAGGAGTGATTTATGGAAACCATGGAAAACCAAATTCTGGATGGCTGGATGATGATTATAACCAGTGGCTCCCAAATGTGAGGTTACCGTGTTGTCACTCACTCACCACAAAATTCCAAATTCAAATCTTTATACAACTTTCTTGATAGCTTCCTCTGCATGTAAGTTAACAGTTTAGCTAGAAGAATACAAAATAAAACAGAAGCTATTACACTGAAAGATCAAACCTGTTACTCAAAAAGGACACTCATTCATTGATAATGTGTTTTACTGTCAGCCAATGTAAACTGTTCTGATTGATTGAGGAATAAATTTGTTTTCCTGTGGTTCCTGATACACAAAACATAATAAGTTATTGCCCCTGAAACTGTTCTAAGCAATGATTTATCATTTTTGATAGGAAATTTCTTTTCTTTCAGTGTGGAGATCACGAGGTCGCGGAAACAAAAACATGTGTCCTGCCGGATGAATGTGTTTTGGAAATTTTATCTTTCTTGACATTATCAGAACTGGTGATAGCACAAAATGTATGCACCCAATGGAAACGTGTCTCGCATTTTCCTGTACTGTGGCGGAACAAGACATACTGTGTCTAGTGAGAGATATTTGTCTATCAATTTTCTGTTTATTTTAATAATAATTGTATCAGGTTTCTAAATTATTATCACTGCCAGTCCTGCGTACATCCGCAAACATAACTGTGCCTTATTTGTTAACTTTAGTTGCAGAATTTCCTCAGTTGCTGTTTTGTCATATAATAGTGGAAATAAGGTAATAGTATCTGAAATTACACTGAAGAGCCAAAGAAACTGGTAGAGGCATGCGTATGCAAACACAGAGATATGTAACCACTCAGATTATGGTGCTTTGCACAGTAACACCTGTATAACACAACAGGTGTCAGGGAAAAGCATTAGATTGGTTACTGCTGCTACAACGGCATGTTATCATGATTTAGGTGAGTTTAAACATGGTGTTATAGTGTGAATATCGGGAATCCACTGAAACATCAAATCTCCGACATCGCTGTGGCCGGAAAAGGATCCTGCAAGAACGGGACTAATGACGACTGAAGAGAATATTTCAATGTGACAGAAGTGCAACACTTCCGCAAATTGCTGCGGCTTTCAGTGCTGGGCCATCAGCAACTGTCAGCGTGTGAACCATTCAACGAAATAGGCTTTTGGAGCCAAAGGCCCACTTGTATACCCTTGCTGAGTGCACAACACAAAGCATTGGACTGTTGATGATTTCAAAGATGTTGCCTGGTCTTACGGGTCTCATTTCCAATTGTATCAAGTGGATGGACGTCTACAGGCATGGAGACAACCTCATGAATTCATGGACCTCGCATGTCAGCAGGGAACTGTTCAAGCTGGTGGAGGCTCTGTAATGGTGTGGGGAATTTGCAGTTGGAGTGACATGGCACCCCTGATACATCTAGATACGACTCTGGCAGGTGACACGTACGTACGCATCCTGACTGATGTATCCATTCATGTCCATTGTGCATTCAGACAGACTTAGGCAGTACCAGCAGAACAATGCGACACCCCACACGTCCAGAATTGTTACAGAGTGGCTCCAGGAACACTCTTCTTCAATTTAAACACCTCCGCTGGCAACCAAACTCCCCAGACATGAACATTATCGAGCATATCTGGGATGCCTTGCAACTTGCCGTTCAGAAGAGATCTCCACCCGCTCGTACGCTTACGGATTTATGGACAGCCCTGCAGGACGCATGGTGTCAATTCCCTCCAGCACTACTTCAGACATTAGTCGAGTCCGTACCACGTCATGTTGTGGCACTAGTGCATGTTCGTGGCGGTCCTAATGATATTAGGCAGGTGTACCAGTTTCCTTGGCTCTTCTGTGTTATGTTGACAGTGTTTAGTAACTTTCTTCAAGGCAGTGCAATGTAAGAATGAATGCATTACCATATTTTCAGTCCTTTATGTGGTAAACTCTTATCCAGGAAGTACAGCTAGTGGAAAGAATGTGAATTGTTTGGAGGTACAATTCTAATGTACCTCAACATAGTTTTTTGGAAACTGAATGTTTTGAATAATCTCCTTTGGGAAGTAAAATGGTTGGAACAATAATAATGCAACAAACATATATGATGGAATTAATAAAGAACTAACATAAAGGTCCAATCAAGGATTGAACAGTGAACAGTTTTTCCCATGCAGGCTGACGCATGTCACTGTTAATTTTCTTCTAGTGATATAGTAAACAGTATCATCAAAATGTAATTAGTTTTTTTTTTTTTGAAGGTGTTATTGTCAAATTTTCAAATCTCAATCCCACGTATTCAGGATGGTTGATTATGATTATAAAATGGGGAAGAAATTGCTTGTTGAAGTTTGGAAATTAATTATTATTTTTTTTTTTTAAGCTTATGGTTAGTGCCTTGTTGCTGATGAGGTCATTAGAGGTGGGATGAGACTGGGCACAAGGAACAGGAAGGATTCAGCCATGGCCTTTTGAAGGAAGCATCCCGGCATTCACCTGGAGCGATTTGGGAAAACCCGAATCTGGATGCCTGGACGGGGATTCGAAGCTGCGTCCTCCCGAATGCGAGGCCAGAGCGATAACTGCACATCCACCACACTCAGTTTTGAAGTGTAAATACCTTGGCATAACATCTGGGCAGGACACATTGGACAGGTTGTATAGAAATGGTTCAAAATCCTTCACCTGTTAAAATGAGTGATGAGAGGCTGTACTAAAGAAGTAAGGGTTACAAGACATTGGTTATACCACTGCTTGAATATGGTGGGATAAGACTGTACCTATACTTTGGTTACCAAATAAAGGAGTTGGAGGGGTGCAGAGAAAAGCTGCTAGATTTGTATCTGGAAGTTACCGCAGAATATGATCGGTTACTAATATGATAAAGGAGCTGGAGTGAAATTCGTTGGAAGGAGAGTTAAGAGAGTGATAGGAGTGTACAAGGTGTATAATGGTGATGAGGAATGGAAATATATTGGTGGGAGAATGAAGAAAGGTGCATAGTAGGGTAAAGATGACCATGACCACAAGCTGGCACTTAATTTCAGGCATAAGGGTGTGGGAAAATTTTCATTTGTAGGGAAGGGTATAAGGCATTGGAATAAATTAAAAAGTGAAATGATGAATATCTACCAGAAAATTGTGAAAGAATTTATAGTTCAAATTCGTAGAGGGCAAAAGAAAGAGGGAAGAGGAAAGGAGAACATGGATGTGTAAGGAGCATGCTCCCCACTGCAATTATATGAAATTAAATTAAGTAAAAGAAATATCTCTTGAGCTTTAGTATATGCAGAAAACAATATAGACTCAGAACAATTCAATTAGACATATTTCTTGTTGATTTTGTGTTGCAGTTGTTGTGATAATGATAGAAGCAAGTGCTATTTCTCATCAGTCCAATGTTTTCAGTGGATATGAGTATGACTACAACATCGTTTCTTTTCTGGAGGAGTGGCCTGATGTGGGAAATGTGATACTCTACCGAGTAGTGAGGGAACCAGTAATTAACGCATTATGCAAAAACTGCAGACACTTAAAAAGCTTGGAAATCTATCATTTGGAGAAGAGAAATTATTGGGTAAGTTGATGAGAATACACCAAGTGAAACAGTGCCCTCATATAAAAAGCTAAGTCTGGAGTCTGCGTACATCGTCTATAGCTACTATAGCTATTGGATAGAGAACGGTCATGTTTTAGCCTTCACTCATTACATTCGTTCCATCATCTTGCTTTTCGTTTATATACAACTAGACGCAGAAATTCATGTAAGGAGATGGGGATTCAATATTTACACTATTTTATCTGTACCAGTTAGATGCAGAAATTCATTTAAGGATAAGGGGATTCAATATTTACACTATTTTATTTGTATCAGTTATAAGGACTAGGTTAAACCATAACCCAAGAATTTTTTTGGCAGATGGTAAGAAACAAAGAAGTTTATTAAAAACTCAGAGAGACGTAATGTGAAATGTATGGTATTAGTCAAATAAATAACAGTTATTTATTTTCGAAATTATAGTCTCCATAATTTAAAGTAAAATGCATTTATTTATGTAAAATCCTAACCAAATACTCTGATAATCTAACCAGAGTAACGTTTTCATATAATGAAAGATATAATTAAAAATGACTTATACATTTCACCTTATAAGCTTTTCCATAATAAATTCCTACTACCATTATTTATGATACCCTTAGTTTTTGATACATGTGTTAGCTATTAAATGAGATTTAAGATAACTTTTTTATTAGATTTAAATCATCAAAGATATGACTATTTACTGTATAAGCAATGCGACATTCGCAATTCAACAACGATATTATTGCCGCAAAATAGCAGTAAGCAGAGATATTATGAATACAGAGACTAGGGAAAAAAAATTAATGTGAGACAATTATATGTCACAGAGTTACAATTAGTACATTCGTTTAAATTTACATATTGCTTTTTATTTATCTACAACTACCAGATGCAAAAATTCATGTACGGAAACGAGTATTCTATGTTTATGTTATATTACCTGTATCAGTTATTAGATTTTTTTTGAGCAGAAGATAAGAAATACTGAAGTTTATTAAAAACTCTGAGAAAGATATCATGAAATGTATGAATCGCAAAATATATCATTCAAATAAATGACAGTTATTCATTTTTGATATTATACTTTCCGCCAGGAAGTGACATGGTAAAATGCAAAATTTGTCTAGAAATATTTTCCGAAATATATTTAACTGTATTATGCCGGTCCAGGATACGTTACAACCTAATTTCTGCTTGAGAATAATGGTAGTCTACAGGCTGTATTACAATGGAATTACTGCTTGAAAATAATATGTCTTGCGATTGACTACAGCAATATAATGATGTCAGTACTAAACATTATTTTGGCGGAATCTCCAGTAGACCCGATCGTTATTCATTTTTCTTTACAAGCTTTTCCTGAATAAATTCCTACTACGACCAGAGGTGATGCCCGTCGTTATTCATATAAGGGTGATAGAAGCTATGATTTTCGAAAACAATATTAGTGGAGGTTGTGGTTAAGTTGACCAGAATCCCCACTGACACATTTTGTTACAGCATAATTCACTCTGAAATGAGTTTTACAAACCAATTAAACTGTTTTCATAAGTGCCATATTACTGAAGATATTAATTAATGCGGGTGAAAGTAGTTCCATACGTATCGTTCTGAATTGTTCTGGACCAGGAATAAAACTGATATTACATGGATAGCAAAAGTTTTCAGGATTCCTAATTTGGCCATTAACATTATGTAATAACAATTCCGTATAATTAAAAAACTGAAAATAAATAAATAAATAAATAATCCAATGGGGAATAAAATAAACATGTACCAGAAAATCGCATTCAGACCGTCATTTTTGATGGGCTTGAGGCTAGTATAACATAAAATTAAGTGTGGGGAAAAATATCCCGTCACTTACTACAGATGAAGGCAGGTTGCGAAGAACAAGTAAAAAACACAAAAACAAATCCAAATTACACAAAATTGCAGTGAGAAACATTAGTAATGTGATACATATATATATATATATATATACATATGTGCGTATAAACTAAAAGATAGTGACATTTTTAACATAGGTTTAGGCCAGGGGTGTGTCTGGTGTCAAGAATACTATTAGTAGTACTAGGGAAAAGCTAATTGGTAACCACTGCCCTAATTAACACTATTTTAAGGCTCACTCTATGAGATACCTGGAAAAGCTCTAGAGCTGGCATCCTTTGTCCATTTTGTCTGATATATCTCACATATATTCACATGAATATCCTTCTCTAAAGTCATCTTAGTAATTTGCAAACCCAAAGGCATTTCTGTTATTTTTGCCCACATATATCTCCATTAATTTACCTACCACTGATGTCAAACTAATTCTCCTGATATCTTTGATCTTATTTGTCACCTCTGCTGTATGGATCAGTATTACTACTGGTATTAATATTTTCCAGTCCTCTGGCAGCAGCAGGTCTAAATAATCTATCAAGAAATAGTACAGTATAAATTCTACCTATCTTAAATCCATCTGTGGTAATTTTTTTAGATTTCTTAGCTCTTTTATAATAGCTGCAGCATCCATATTAAATTTTTTAATCTGCTGTTTCTACGTATGTGAGAAGCTCCTCATCTAATTCACACTCTCATCCATAATATTTTTCAAAAGCCCTTCTTAAGATAATTTTCGCTGGTATTAATTCCTTGTTTGAAGTATTTCCTACTGCCTTGCTCTCTATTAACACTGTATTGTTCTCTCCTCATTAACCTATTTAACCTCCACTACTCCCTACTGTACACAAAATAATAGGTATTCTCATGTATTTTTCAGATTTGCTTACAATATATAGCATAGAAATTAGAATTACAGGCTTTAAATATGCTGTCACATTTCTAAAGCAATTCAGTTCAACTGAGTGTGGTGGGTGAATGGTAACGCTCTGGCCTCACATTCAGGAGGACATGGGTTTGAATCCCATACGAGCTTCCAGATTTGGGTTCCACAGTTTCCCCAAATTATTCCAGGTGAATGCCGGGAAGCTTCCTTGAAAAGGCCATGGCTGAATTCCTTCCCATTAATTGTCCCCAATCTCATCCCACTTCTAATGACCTTGACGTTGACAAGGTAAAAAAAAAAATTGAAAGCAATATTTAGTTTAGTTTTAAATAATATTTGTAATGTGTATATAGATAGACTGCATTGTGATTCACTGTTGTATCCATGAGGACAGAAGATTCAAAAGTAAATGACAGCACAGAAGATTAGTTGTTTCCATGTAATACAGTTTGTGTCAAATCTTCGCCTAAGTAGACTTGCTAGATCTTGACAAAATGTTTTTAGCTGAAGAGGTAATTGTTATAGACAAGTTTCTATTATATTGATACAATCTCATCTATAATGTAACCAAGTTATAATTTAGTGATTGACTTAATGGCTTATGACAGTAATGTGCAAGTAGTTAAAAAAAAATCAAAGTCATGGTGCAATGTCGGACAGTATTTGCATTAATTATTTGATTTAATATAAAATCAGGAATAAATTAAATATTTAAAAACATCAATGCAACATTTAATTTTAGCTTTGTATTCAAATAAGTTGATTGAAATTTTTATTATTATTACTTGTTCAAGATTGACAGCAGACTTTTTTTTTTTTTTACTTATAGCTTTATGCCTCGTTGACGGGTAAGGTAATTAGAGGCGGGATGGGACTGGGGAAAAGGAACAGGAAGGAATTCGGCCATGGCATTTTTGTAGGAATCATCCCAGCATTTGCCTGGAGTGATTTGGGGAAACCATGGGAAACCCAAATCTGGATGCCCAGACGGGGATTCGAACCCACATCCTCCCGAATGCGAGGCCAGAATGTTAACAGTTCACCCACCACGCTCGGTTTGACAGTAGAGCATTTTTAATTGTGATGTGCCATATACTCATCCTTATTATGGATGAAATAGAAAGTGAGATGACAAATAAGAGAGAGAAAGAAGATCAATAGCCACAATTTAGAGGAAGGATGGCACAAATGCTGATGATATTGCAGAGATCAGTTGAGTTTAAAAACTGTAGGTCGTTGAAGGATTAAACTGTTTCAAATTACAATATAATTACAGTATCACTGTTCGACCTTATCTCCCCATCCCCACCACTTCCCCCTCACAGCGTGTGTTCCGCCTTTGTTTCATTTGTGTGGCGGGTGGGGGTGTGATCACATCTTTCCCCCTGCCATATGTATCACCTGTCACATGACTAAGGTGCAATTTGTGTTTGTTTTTGTGTTTTTTACGTGTTCATCTTGCCCTCCTGTCTTCTTCTGTGGTAAGTGGCGAGTTATTTTTCCTTATCCTATCTTACGTTTAGTGCCCAACAGCAGTTTCTTTGTTTCCATTATCCATGTAAAACTAGAGAGCCATAGAGAATACTTGAAACGACTAAATAAGAAATTAATAACAGCAAAGAGGGAAGTTAAAAATGGGTGCATGAAGAATATTATTTGTGCAGGGCAAACACTGAATGATGCATCTAGAAATTTCTACAGCCATGTCAAAAACAGAGGGAAAGGGTAGGTATTCAGACAATAGTAGAAAAGAATGGAGAAAAAGTTACAGGTGTTTTGGAAATAGCACAGATATTGAGTGACTGGTTTGATGATACTATTAGGGACTAGCATCCTGAGATGGGAGGGAATAAGTGATTCCTCGAATAAATTTAACTTTTTCCGGTACTGTTCAACCTTTTAAGTTTCAAAGAACTCAACTTCCAATTATACGTGCATTTGTGATGACAATAAATAAGTCTCAGGGACAAACCTTCGAAAAAGTTGGAATTTTATTGAGGCAGCCAGTCTTTACACATAGTCAACTATATGTCACAGCAAGTAGAGTTCGATCATTTGATGGTTTGAGGTTTTATATTTCAGAATATAATGGTCAAGGGCAATTAGCAAATGATGAAAGAGTTTACACAAAAAACCGTTTATACAGAAGTTTTGAATCATTAAATTTCAAGCTATTTGATGCTCAATGAAAAACATTTATTTTTGTTAGTATTTATTTGATCCAATAATAATTTAAAAAATATAACTGACAATTAATTGTATCAAAAAATAAATGCAAATAATAGCTGTTAATTGTGCTTTTTTTACTGTTACATTAATTTTTTAATTTTATTTTGTTTATAATTGAGCGGTCTGGTAGTTCAGTGGTTAAGGCGCTTGCTATCAAAACGTTCGCTGCTCCGGTCTCAGGTTTCAAATCCTGGCAGGTGCAGGAATTTTAGTGTTTGATCATATGAGCTATGCCAGGCTGCTCCGTGGTTCGGATTCGTCGTTAAACTGTAGGTCCCAGAGGAAAGGAACTGGCCGTCCTACCTCTTACACAATGGCTTAGTAAGCCTCCTTTGGGAAGATCCAACCATCCTTTGGGTTGTGGACTAACTTAAATTTTATTTTATAATTAAGGCAAACAACACAAGACAAACCCCCTTGCAGCCAACAACGTCAACGTGTACAGTGTATAATATATCTATGCTCGCAACAAATGCAATAGAACAAATTCAAATAACTATTTGCAATAATTATTCTTGAAAAGGGATTTAGAAGATCTGAAGCTACCATTAGGACATCTGTTACCAGTTTAGATTCAAAATTTGGAATAAATATTTTGGATTGCTATTAACTGTGACTTTTAATTTTTATAATTGTAATACCTGACCATTAGCTGTCATCGTGAAGTTATTTCAACAGTTTGGAGACTATTTCATTGAAATTTTCAGTCGTGTATACGTATCAGATTTATTACATGCACATCCACAGTTACAGCTAACATTGTAATGTTTCCCTCACCTCAAGTGACATTTTCATGTTATATTCTGTACAAGTATTTAAATATAAATTATTAATCCAGGAAACACTGAATAAGAGATTATTGAATCTGGGAGATTATTGGAAAAATATTTTGTATAATTTTGGCTGTTTAAAGAATTAATTTTGATAAAGAACCTTGCATTTATGATTGTTGGTAAGTTCACAAATTTTCAGAGGAAGTATGCAAAATTTAGTTTTAATTTTGGAGTAAAAAATTCCTTAATTCAGTTGACACTATCTTAGAAGCACAGAGCTAATTGTGGTTTGTATATTTATTTCCGATAGTATTTAAGCAGATGGGAGAATTTACAAGTTTAACAGGTTTTGTGGCTATTGGTGCGAATTTCAAATGTATCAAAGTGGGTATCCTAAACCTGTAATTGACGGAAATTTTATTATCGTGGGCAATTATAATTGTATTTTTACAGTAGTGTTTTGGGGAATACATTGAATGTAGATATATTAAATGGAAATGATCATTAACAATTTGTTTCACTGCTTCAGATACCTTCAATGAACTCTTATCCTACTATTCTTTCAATGTTAATATGGTGACATAATTAATAAGAAACTGACCTATTAAAAGTAATAAAGTGCTTGAAAGAACAGTTTAAATGATTTGAGATCTATGAAACCACCAAGTCAGTATTTTATAATCCCACAAGTAAAGTTTAACAAACACAATGCAAAGATTCTTGTCGTATGATAAAATGTTAAAAACTTTTTGATACTTGCTAAAAAAGTGGTTTGATATTTATTAGTTGAAGTTATGTTAAGAATAAAAACCTCAGTTGTTAGTAGAGAAGATTGGCTTTGTTTGGTCACCACACTGTATTGGATTTTCTTTCCTCCCTTGCAGTTGCTGAATAAGTTGGTAAAGAAATGTCGAAACATCGAGAGTCTTAAAATCTCAGATAACTTGCTGAGTGATAAACGCAATGCTCGTGTGCTGGCTAAGCTGAATCAACTACAGTCCCTTCAGATTGTCAGATGCTTGTTTCCTGACATAACTCTGCATTTACAACCATTCGCCGACGGTTGCCCCCAACTAACTACCCTTATAGTACCTACAATACTTGATGTTCCCAATAATGATCTGGAACTCTTTATTAAGGCTAAGTGCAAGATACTTACACATCTTGAATTGCCGTCGGGATGGTTTACCAAAAGGTAAGTGCCAAGTTTCACTCAATGTCTTTTAACTGTTGTCTTCTAGCAGTGTAAATTCTACTAGACTGCAGATTGAAACTGGCATGCTTATATTTTACATGTTGGTGCCAGTTAGTTCTGTATCTATAACATCCAAGAATTTGTACAATACCATGAACAATATCAGATACGCATTTTGCAAAATGCAGTTATAAATTTCATTGCAGCTCTCCTCAATTTAACTTTGGTGAGCGTGGGATTTACTCATCTTTCCCTTCAATTTCAATATTACCTAAAGGCATTAATTATTGCTCCATTGTTCTGATATTTATTTATTTGTAACATGTAATATTTTTTATTACAATCATTATTTATTTTCTTTGTATATATTCTCACTGGGGAGCTTTTTTAATGACAATAATAGTAATAATAAAAAATTATTTTAATCCGAAATTTTCCTGATTTGCTTAGATTTAAAGAATGAGTACTAAAGATAGTGTTTTAGTTATATTTATAAGCAGTGATGGAAAACTGAGCTATTGCTAAGCAAAAGTAGCTGGACAGCATAGGCAAATTAAACGACGTTGATAATAGCACACTAGAATTTTTTATTTAAATGTACTGTATAAATAATATGTGTCACAATAATTATAACTAGATTTTCTGGGGTGCCTTGTTATTTATTTTCCAACCTAAGCTTTCGGCAGACATGCTGCAGTCTTTATCAGAGATGCCATTTTTGTTTGCATAGCAATGAGCATCAAGTGTAACAGAGTAATAGTCTTTGTTGAAGTTGTTGATATTCCTTCACTCATCAAGGCCTCCATTGCCCTCAAGCCTTCAGATTTATTCCGTGCCTGGTTTTGATGGCATGGAAGTTTTTGGTGGAGGTGTTATTGTTTTGTTTATAGTGATGGATATGTTCTCTCCATCACAGCATGACCCACATTATTGTTTTGTTGATAGTGGTTAAATCTTTCCTCCTGAGTGTAACCCATCTCACTGATATAATCACCACCACAGCTGCCGGGGATTTCATAAACACCTGTAAGCTAGTGTGGGTTTAAACAGTCTTTCACAATGCTTAATGAATGGCCAAGTGCATTGAACTTTAACACTGTTTACAGCTCCATCCAATTTTAAAAAAATTCAGTCCAGTCTGTGATACCTTGTATGTATGGGAAACAGGAGAATTTCTTTTGAAAATTAGTATCATGGGATAAGTCAACATCTTCCAAGGGTTTGTTAGTTCTTGAAACCCTTCTTATGTTGGATTCCCAGTCAGCATTGACCCATATTTTTGAAAGAGTCTCCATTTCTTCCATGAAACTTTCTGAGTCACATACTGTCCTCGCTATTAAATTCAATGATGTCAGTATGCTCCTTTTCACAGCCATATGATGGTCAAACATTGTACCTAAATGTCCACTGTCATGCTTATGAAACAGGATATTGAGAAACAGCAGTGGCCCATTTTCTTCCACTTCTGCATACAGTGAAGGTAGATGACATGTCGGATCCACTTCCAGGTTTTAGGTGCTTATTGTTAAGCACATTCATTTTTAATGCTTCCATGAGAAGGATTCGTGGCTATAGGAGAAAGTAATTACAATCACTCTTTTGGCTTGAGTATAAAGTTGACCATCATATTGAAAAACAGTTGATTTAAGGCAGGAATCTGTGAGATCAACCCATTCAGAAGAAAGTCCATGCACAAGAATATGTGGATATGAGGAATATAATTTGTACTTCTAAAGTTAGAAAAAAATTGTAGTTATGCAATGGAAACAAAAGTATCTTCCCCTTGGCTGTGCCTCAGTCGATATAATATGCTCAAAACTGAAAAATTTTGTAACACATTAGCTGCTGCAAGCCATGATTTGATTCTCTCCCTATAATTAAATTTTCTAGTTTTTGCTGCAAATCATGAGATGTACATAAATTTGTTTGGATGGTGTAGGAAAAAAATTCTTTATGGGGTTGGAGTGGTGTCCCAATGTTCACAAACTCAATTCTTTCCTATACTTTCTTCTCTGCAATATTTAATTTAATTAGACCGGTTACCAATCCAAAAGTTTTTAATAATTTGATTTTCCAATGAAGGGTAATATCTAAAGATTGTTCTCAACACAGATTTTAAAGTTCAGTATTTTATTGTTCAACGTTTAAAGACATCTTCACTCTGACAACAGAAATTGTTAGCAGAAAGACTTCATTTCAGAAAATTGCAGATTAATGCCACGATAATTACATACACTCCATTCAGACACAATAAAAAGTTCACTCCTCTTGAAACCTCAAACGAAATAATACAAATTGTCAAATTTAAATTATGGAAAAGAAGTTTGTTAAATTAATGATCTGTTTCAAAATTTATAGTTGCCGCCTACGAATATTCCAAGTCCGTTTGTTCATGATTGTTCTAACGCGACACCCACACCATGCGACACTGCCATAACGCTCGCCCACACTTCACACCTTCACCCTCTAACCAGTTCGAAACTAATGCGGTCGAGGTCCCGCCTCGGGTCTCTTATATAGGTTCCCCCAAGCCTGATGGGAATTACCACTCGTCTAACGTCTCTATGCGCTCTCTCCCAGCTCCGCTCACAAAGGCTTTCCCCCCAAGTTTTTCTGATTTTCCAGAAACTTTGTGATAATGTAGAGTTCCTCATCCTAAGCATTTTCTATCCTTGTAAAATTTTTCCTATCTGCTCTCCTATTGTTGTTATTAATTTTCGAAGTTAAATAAACCTATTTTCTAGATCTAGTGTCCCAACTCTTTGTTTTAGCGCGAGTGTTCTAATCTTTAGGAATTCTACAGCTTTTGACAATTAATTTGGTGTATCTCACTACCTTCTAAAACCCTTTCATTAAAAAGATATCGCCTCTCAAAGTTTTCATCCCTTCTTTGTCAGCCATCATGGAATCCCAATTAAATGCTTTGAAATTAAATATCTTATATTGAGAGTGCATTGTTTTGATAAAACTTTCCGACAAACTTACTTAAAAAAATTGTACTTTCATAAAAATAGGTTGCCTCCCAGATGTTTTTCTTTCTCCTTTGTCAACTTTCATTTCTACCCTTCTCAACAACCTGGTTAGCTACGATGCTTTAACCGCTTTCGCTTTGAAATTACTTTTAAAATATTTCTACTCAACTCAACAATCTCAAACTGCTGTCATCATCTTTTCACAAGAAGGCCTTTAATCGGACATAATTTTATTTTGACTACTTATTTTATTCTCGACTTACTATTTTTTCCTTTATTGAAAAAGTACCTTAAAATTAGTCATATTTACTCTAAATTCCGTTGGAAACCATGTTTTGTACTTCTAAACAAAGATTCACTACTTTCAGCCTGGTATCTTAATTCATTTATTACCATTCTTTCATACTTCTATGAACCTGCTGGCTGTTGCATCATCACTGCCACAAAGCGTCTCTGTTCGGACTTAAAGATTGCTCATAACTGCCTTCCGAAAATTCGTACTACTACCAACGTGAGTCTTACATTCTCTTCTACACCTGATTAGTGTCATCTTTTGGGGGAAATCTTACTTTGGGTAACCTACTAAAACCGATACCAAACACTCTTCAATCTTGTTTTCTCAGTTGCCAATAAGGCCAACTACGTTACAATGGAAGTTAGATGATCAAAATTTGCTGAATGTGAACTAAATTTGGTTGTGAAAACAACCCTAAGACAAACACAAAAAACTTATTTAATTATATTTGTAGAATAAATAATCATTAGCAGAAAGAAAGGAACAAATAAGAGTATATGTTCTTCAAAATGGCTCTCATCAGAGTCATTGCTTACACTCATATCAGTTAGCAAAAACTGCTATATGAAGTTGTTGTTGTTGTTATTTTGGTTTAAGGGCGCGTCGATGACGGGGTCATTAGCGCCCTTGCTATATGAAATGTGCTGAGACAAGAAGTGTGATGTTTTGTGTTTTTGAGAAACACAAACATTAAAGACATCCAAAAGTATTTGGGGTTGAAGTAAGTTCCAAAAGACCACATTCACAATTTGGAAGTGCCATATTCAAAATACCACAGTTGCAAGTCATTAATGTGCACCAAACTGACGAATACAGTATTTCTGTAAGTGACAGAATAGCTTAGCAATGTTCTCAGTCAATGTGCACAATGTAAAATGTGAAAATGTGTTATGTTATTCCATCAATATGGCACAAGAAGTTAACTTCAAATGTCGGTACAACTTTGAGAAGGCAGATTAGATTAATTTTTCAACCGTCGTATATGAGAAATCATACAGTTGCTCCAATTCCTGAAGAGTACAAATGCTTTGTTGACATCGTGCAAGCCTGAGAGGATGTAGAACAAACTACCTACAGGGACTACCTTCTGAAACAGCTGTCCTACACAAAAAATAGTACAGGCTTTGTTATGAGAATCTTTTTAACAATGAAACTGTGTGGATAGCACAGAGTATTCTCTCCTCAGTATCTGAAGCAAAGTTGATGTGAGAGTGTGACATGGGTAGGTACAGCCACAAAGTGTGGAAGTTGTTATGGCAGCTATGCAATGATTCTTTACTGACAAATATTGAAGAAATTAAACTAAGGAAACAGAAAATGGCTTTAGGCAATATAAATTACAAAGAAAGGGAAAATGACTCATCACTCACCAAAGTTGAAGGCAGCAATGGGTGAAGAACATATATGACAAACACAAGAATACACAATATTTTGGTTTTACACCTTATTCATGCTAAAGAAGTGAGTCACGTGGTACGGGAGGTGTTCACACGCTGAAGTTTACTACATGACTGGATGCATTATGTATATGATGGGGAGACTGAGATGTTATGTATAAATAAGTATATCACAGATGGTGATAGAATTAGTAATATACCAAAAGGGTATGGAATGTTGAAACAAAAACAAAAATTGACAACATTCATGTCGGCATCCATGGGTCCAGTGTAACTTGTGCAAGGCACCATGACAGTCAATAAGTATCGTACACTAGTTGCAGACAACATACACCCCTTCATGATGACCATGTTTCCCAACAGTAGTGGCATATTTCAACAAGATATTGCGCAATGTCACAAGGCCAGGAGTGTGATGGAGTGGTTTGAGGTGAGTTGCAATTGAAGTGTTGGCCCTCCAATTCGCGAGACCTGGACCCAATCGAACTCATCTGGGATGTGATTGAACGTGGCATCAGAGCTCATCCATTGCCTGCTTCCCAAAATTTATGGAAATTAAGTGACTTGTGTGTGCAGATGTGGTGCCAACTCCCTCCAGCGACCTACCAAGGCCTCATTGATTCCACACCAAGATGCGTCGCCGTTGTTATCTGTGCCAGAGGCAGATATACTGGCTATTAGGTGATTCGTCATAATGTTTTGGCTGATCGGTGTATTACCTACACCAGTCACTTTGCACGGTCTTAGCTTTCGATTTCCTTCACAATTTCCAGGATATTAATTTCAAATTTTGTAGCCTGTTCATTTATACTTCCCCAATCCCAGAATGGTCTCACTAAAACAGTCAATCAGTATCTTCTTTCTCCATATTTTCTAATATTGGTTGAGTTTTTGTCAAGTCTCCTTCCTTGATAAACTTTGTCCAGTTGTACTGGCATATTAACTGTTTCCTAAAAAGATAATTACGAATTATAATTGTTATAAATCAAGTTTATATAAAATGTACTGATGATTGTGTGATTCAACAGGAGAGTACTTCAGCTATTCAAAATGTGTACAGCGTTAAAAGAGATCAAATTGTATACATTTTACCAAATGGAGGATATTGACTTTTTAGAAGCTTTCCGAGTACTGGGTCAACTTTCGAGCCTCCAGTGTTTGAAGATGAAAGATTTTTGGAGCTGTCCCGGTGGAGCAGCTGCACTCGCTTTTAAGTAAGCCTCTTAGCGTTTTGAAAAGTTTCTTTATTATGAAGTGCACCTGAAATTAGTCAGTACTAAACTCATTGACTGTTAGATGTATCTGAATGCTTTTGCATTTCTATGTTGTTTTGCCATAATGAGTCTCAAGATAAGGATACTGTCTGTATCCTTGTTTAATTCAGTCATTTTAGTAACTGCTGCATTTAAATTGCTCTCATTTCAGATATTCTATTAGCATGTTTCCTATGTTCTGCCCTGCAGATCAGGTGGTCTTTCACAACTCCAGGTGCTCTGCCTCAATAACTGGGGACAGGTGGATACCATTTTGATGGATGGAATATGTACGGGCTGCCCTAGACTGAGAGAGCTGTATTTGAAACATGTTAAGATACTCAGCGAGGATGCTTTCAGTCACTTACACCTCCTCAACAAACTAGAAACGTAAGTGTGTGGTTTACTTAATATGATTTTCCTGGGAAGTTGTTACTATTAATTTAATTACAATGGAGTTAACGCTCCAATGGCAATGCCCGTAGTAATTAATTTCCACATTTTATATTATTTTTTTAAATTTTCTTTTAAACTTGCAGTGTTAAATTCCTTCCCCATTCACTTTTCTGATTTACAAATTATAATTTTAAATTCCTTAAATGTTTTTGATAAATTATTCATAACTTCAACTCCTTACACCCTTACCAACAAAAGAAATTTTTCCCACTCCTTTATGCATGAAATCAAGCACAATTTTGTGGTCATGGTCACCTTTCCCCTTCCATGCACCATTCCTAATTCTTTGACCAATATCCCTCCAAGCCCCATCACCAACATATGCCCTGTACATTCCCAGCCCTCTCTTCACCCTCCTCCTTTCCTCCAATGAATCCCAGTTCAGCTCCTTTATCATATCAGTTACTGACTGTGTCCTGTCATAATTTCCACAAACAAATCTAGCTGCTCTTCTTTGCACACCCTCCAACTCCTATATTTCCAGTGCTGTGATTTCTACGGATTTATCCGTAGATCTACGGATTTTTGGATTTTTGGAGTTTTGCTATTTTTTACTATTTTTTTTTTTTTTATTTTTCCTTATATTGATGTTTTGTTAAAATTTGAGCGTATAATGTTAATGCATTACAGAATTGTCAATAATTGTTAATCATTTCCTTGCAACCGCTCGTGTGAACCAACGATTGAAATGAAGCTCATGTTTTGTTTGATTAGAGATTTTATAAGACTGTATTACAAAACTATCAGAGCATTCTTTACGCAAGGTGACACGCTCGTTGGCACGGCTTAGAAAGCAGTGACTTCCGAGAAGGATTAACCAATATCCAAGAATCAAAGTGTTCGCAGTATTTAACATTTCCTGTTACCGAAGATATGCTAAATTTAATGTCAAGATAGAAAAAGATAATGTATAGATCTAATGCCCTCCTCCACACCCACACAAAAAAAAGTAGTTACAGCAACAGCAGCGGTAAAAGTGACGCTCTATAGAACATGTTCAGACATATTTCTTACTTTCAATCTAGAATATTATTTTGTATTTCAAATTTTAAAGACCTAGAAATAAAAAGTATTCTCAATTTTGATTCTCTTTTTAACAATTATTTTTTTAGTTAGCGAGTCTACGGATTTTTGTACCCAATCTATGGAAATTTTAGTGGCCATCTATGGATATTCAAACCCAAGAGGCTGGCAACACTGTGTATTTCATAACCAAAATGTGGGTCCCAAACTACGCCAAACTATTCAAATAATGGTCTGACCAAGGTTTTGTAACCCAATCCTCTAACTTCTCTGGTACATCCTCTCATCACCCTTTCCATATATACAATTCCCTCAGAACCTCCAATGGTCAATTTTATTCTATGAGTGGCTGTGTTGATCACTTGCGGGAGCTCAGCCACTCATTTCTTTCATCTTTACAAAGTGTTAACCCCGAAATATTGTGTTTTTTTATTATTTCGTGTTTCTGATGCCCTCTAGCTTTCAACTTTGCTGAGTGTTGGGTGTATTTTATCTATTCTGTCCATATAAACAACCTATTAAGTAACAATGAGCAGGAAAATGCTTTAAGGCAGTAAAACTAAGGAAGGATAGGGGAACTTGACCCAACACTTACCACAGATGAAGGCAGCTGAGAATGACGAACAAAAAAACACAAAAAAGCTATATTTCGGTGTATAGCAGTATTCTTGCAGACAAGAATAAGGCTGTATGCTGAAATATTCCACTTTTCTTGTTTGTTCTTTTTTGTGTTCATCTTTCCCAGCTGCCTTCATCTGTGGTAAGTTTTGGGTCCTATTTCCCTATCCTCCCATAGTTTAACAGTCTATTAATAGTTTTTTTTTTAGTGTTACAGCTTTGTGATCAAATATTTTTTGTTTGTTTGTTATGGGTGAGACAATTCTTACAGTTTGTGTGAAAAGCAGTCTACCTTTTGTAAGGATCTTGGAATTTTGGCAAATTCTAGTTTTGCTTAGGCGGGACTTAGAAATTTTGTGAAGTACAGTTTTCAACTTTAAGTAATTTCCCTGTAATCTTGCTCACAGTTGCAATTCGTCATAATAATCATTTTAATGTGTAATTATCATATCGGGAAACGTTTAGTTTAAGAGTTATTCCCGTTTGTTCAAATTTTGAAGCACGCGATCAGAATAGTGAAATTCTAAGATTCGCAGTATCTTTAAATCCAGTAAAGCTACAACCGAACTTTTATCACCAGCTGTAGTCAGCACTATCCCCGATATTTTGGTAATAAAATGAAATAATTTGGCAAAGTTTAATTAGTGATTTTAATTAAGAGAAAATAATAAGCTTTTTTATTAAAAGAGATATCAATTTAAATTTTACATTAGCAGATAGCCCTAATTAAGACGATTTCAGACATATATGGGTTTTCATCAAAAGTTTAAGCATTTGTCTGGAAATTAAGTTTTTGTAAAGTAGATTGTCGCGGATTGTTGTGCACGCGCGTAAAAAGTTCTAGAACACTTAGGGATTTTACCCAAATTTGAATGTATCACTACGCGGAGTCTTAAACAGCTAAAACTCTAAAATTAATTACTCTAAATTTCTCAAGAGACTGCCGTTGGACTTCTAGTAGATAAGTCCAGATACTGTCAAAGTTTGAACATTTTTGATAATCTGGATCGTCAAATAAATTACACATACTTTGAGCTACGCGGAAGCAAAAAGATGTGATACAGTTGCTGACGTCACTGGTTCTAGCCGTGTCTATAAAAAAGACCCCGTAGCCATTATGGTCGGTCTGTTCCGGTCGTCTGTTCCTGTCCGCGGTCTGTTCCTGTCGGTAGTCTGTTTCGGTCGTAACTCCCCATGCGGGCTAGTTCAACCATGTTGGATCGTGTCGGGTTAAATCGTAACTTCAATGACTGTTAAGAACTGGTAATTTTGCTAAAGGGGTTTGGTCGGTTCAAAATTTCTCTCCACAATCTGCAGACTTTGGTAAAGATAGTTCAATATGCCTGCTCAACTGTAAATGCACTTTTGAACTTTTGACTTTGAACAATAAAACTTTGGATTTTTCTAACAGTGAACTTGTGTGCTTCAGTAGGTAGCATAAAACCCTTTTCTTAATTTGTGGGTAACAAATTTCGTGGCGACCTAGGCATTTAGTTGAGTCATCCTGGCTACATGGTCAAATCAAATCAAAATTATTTAGCAGATGTACTGAGAATTGTGAGCTATCAAGTGTTTAAGTTAAGGCACTTAGGCGATACTATAACCCCAGTATCGGTCTGGTTCCTTACACTTTACAAGTTTTTGTTTATTTACTACAGCTGTTAAATGCACATCAAAAAATTATCCTCAGTGCATTTTTTGGAAAATTATTAATAACTGCACTTGGTAATTCCTTCCAATCCCTGACACCCTTACCAACAAAAGAAAATTTTCCCACTCCCTTATGTATGTATCGAGCGCAATCTTGTGGTCATGGTCGCCTTTCCCTTTCCATGCACTATTCCTAATTCTTTGACAAATATCCCTGCAAGTCCCATCACCAAGATATGCCCTGTACATTTCCAATACTTACTTTACCCTCTTCCTAAATAATAGTTGTAGCAACCTGTGTCCATAAGGGTAGCATCTTAAGAAATTCAGCAGAACAGACCATTTAAAACATCCAAGAATGGACAGATATCAGACCTGAGTTTTTATTAGTGCTTTGCTGATTCATGGATCATGTGAGTGTTTGCTCAGATAATTTTTACAAAACACAACCTCTCGACATCTAGGTGCTAATCTGCTACTGTTACACTCATCAATCTGAAGAGGAAACCGAATCTAGAGCCCGATTGGAGCAATGTGGAAGAATTTTATTAAAATTATTAAATGATAAACAATGAGATTCATGAGGTGGTTTTGGAGAATCTGAAGGAGGTTATTTGTTGACCAAGAAGTTATTATGTGGTCTGCTAATACATGTAGGGGACATTGGGGAGTAGGGTATACTTGTGTGGAAAGGAGCAAAGGAGATTAAGCCTGTTATGCTGTACCTCCTTCACTATCTTCCTCACGTCACTCTCTTTACTAACATTTCTATCGCTAATATTCCTTGCGTCTCCCATTATCACTACTCTATCCACCTTAGTAAAAGTCTTACAAAGTGAACTTATATCCTCTATTATCTGTCCTAACATTGCATTAGGTTTAAAACAACTTGTGTCCTGGTAACCTGTGCCTAACTGATCCTTCAGAACAGGGCCTACCCCTCTCCCATGGCTACTACCAAACAGTGGAACCCTTTTCATGTTATTTTTCTTGTATGTTGCCCCTTACCTACTGCTACATCTATAAGACTCTTTCCCTTCTGTCTCTGGAAACAGGTCAGATCTCTGGCATTTCCTCTTTTTAACCATCTTATCTCAGATTCTAAATGGGGAACTCTTTGTGATTGCTATCTATATATTATGAACTCAGTATGAGGCTGCCTATATTAAAGGATGTAATATATAGGGTGTTACAAAAAGGGCCAAACTTTCAGGAAACATTCCTCACACACAAATAAAGAAAATATATTATGTGGACATGTATCCGGAAACGCTTACTTTCCATGTTAGAGCTCATTTTAGTTTCGTTAGTCTTCGTGCTCGTATTGTGGACGGCTATGATACAATACGCCATTCTCCAGGGCTGCATCAGCGCATCAGGGATTCCATGCAACGGAGGGTGGATGCATGTATCCTCACTAACGCAGGACATTTTGAACATTTCCTGTAACAAAGTGTTTGAAGTCAGGCTGGTACGTTCTGTTGCTGTGTGTTTCCATTCCATGTTTAATGTGATTTGAAGAGAAGTAATAAAATGTGCTCTAACACGGAAAGTAAGTGTTTCCGGACACATGTCCACATAACACATTTTCTTTGTTTGTGTGTGAGGAATGTTTCCTGAAAGTTTGGCCGTACCTTTTTGTAACACCCTGTATAGTGTAAAGGTTTCTTTTTATATAATTTTCATTATCCTCCTCAAAATTCAGGAAAATGGTGTACTTTTTAATTGCAAGCTGTGCATGTTTGTCACTGTTAACGCAGGTTATGCTTGGTAGCCTGCGACGGTCTGAAGGGAACGGCAATAACGTACGTGGCACAGGTACCAAAACTGCGGAAATTGGTGGTCGAACATCGTGACTTGAGGAGTCTAAAGCCTGGACTACAGAGCATACTGGATATGTGCCACCTGGAGATACTGAGCTTCGCCTTTACTAATTATGCGTGCTCTTTTCATTTTGAAAGGATTCCTGAAAAGCTACCCAAACTCAGGTGGGTAACATATATTACTGTTGTGCAGTATATTTGCTGTCAGAGGTGGACAGTTGTGTGTGTATACAAATTGAAGTTTTGAAGTAGTTAATAATTTGTATCTTTGAATGACAAGGAACTGAATAGTGAAACATAAAATAATTGCACTGATTTAAAAGGTTGTACATTTAATAACTTGGTGCTAAAGTGTCACAGCCAGTGGTGAACCCTTTGCAGTCTGATTAATTGTTTGCCAGGAAGGTCTGTAGTGGCTGAGGGGCAAAGGCAAGTTCTACATTTGCTTGAACAGGAATTTAGTTGACAATGCAAATCCCACTTCCAAATTTTTCAACAAGGACTGTGGCATGGAAAAGATCCATGAGGCGGTTTTGGGGAATTTGTCGGAGGGTATTTGGGGACCAAAATGTTCTTAAGATCAGGTGGTCTGCTACAATGTTTGGGGGACAGTGGGTAGAATTTTGGGGAGAAGGAAAGTAGTGAAGGAGCTCGAACCTGGTTGGCTCTATAATGTAACTCATGTTTCTATCACTACTATTCCCTGTATTTATTGTTATGACTATTCTATCCATCTTAGAGAATCCCTTACTAAAAGTGAACCTGTGTCATCTATTACACATTCTAATCTTGCACTGGGTTTGAAAAAACTAGTGCCCTGGTAGCCTGGGCCTAACTAAGCCTTTAGAAAAGGAGCCATACCTCTCCCATGGCTACTATTTGCCTCACTTCTTTAAATTTTGGACTTGTTGTTTAAATACTCTAACAGCATTCCTCAATTAGGAAAGTAGTGGGAGGTTTATGTTCTACTGCTAAGCTGAATATGGTGTTCTTTAGTTTATTCAGTATCAACAACGTTGTGGTCTACAGCTGATAAAGTTCCTTCAGCGGAGATCCACACTCGCCCATGTAACCAGTCATAAGATGAAATATGTTCAATTTGCTGTTTATTGAGACATTTTAATTTAATTTAATTTAATTTAATTGCAATGGAGCACAGGCTCCGGTGGCAATTTCCCTACACACCCAACTTCCCGCTATCCTTCACTCACCACCTCTACAAATTTTAACTTTAAATTCTTTTAACATTTTCGGTAGGTTATTCATCATTCCCCATGGTAACTCATTCCAATCCCTGACACCCTTGTGCCTTAAATCGAGTGCCAGCTTGTGGTCATGGTCATCTTGTCCCTTCCATGAACTACTTTTCATACCTACTGCAATATCTTTCCATGCCTCATCGCCAGTATACGCCCTGTACACTCCCATTACACTCCTCATCCTCCTCCTGTCTTGCAATGAATCCCATTCCAGCTCCTTTATCATATCTATCACTGATTGCATTATGCGATAATTTCCAGAAACAAATCTAGCAGCCCTTCTTTGCACCCTCTCCAACTCCTGTATTTGATACGTAAAATGTGGGTCCCATACTACACTACCATATTCGAGCAATGGTCTCACCAAAGTTTTGTAACATTGCCTGGTGAGGAGGCGGTGGTGCAGTCAGTAGATGGCTACTGAATCTATGCACAGTGATCAAGTATAATGAACTACAATCACATTGCCTTATACACAGCTGATTCTTCTTGATTTAAATAAAACTATCTTGTTCATTCTGAAATAACCATTAAAAGAATGGTTAGTTTAATTCTATTGTTTTGTGAATTTACTGTAATAAACTAAAGAGATTTTTGTCATAATTATGATGTAAAAAGAAAAGCACATGATTTTGACATTTTAGTGAAAATTAAGTCGATAAATAAACAGCGATAGTTTGATGGCTGAAAGAGCTGGGATAGTGATCAGCCATTGTGTGAAACTTGTGTTGAACCTGTTCATTACCTAAAGGTTCAATTCCAACACTGTTAGAGAAACATTGCTGCTGAGTTCAACAACATAGGCCCAAATCACCAAGTGACTGTCTGAAGAGATTTCTTGGTGGCCAGCATTTTGACAACAAAGACTATGTGAAAACAGCGATCCAGCACTATTTTCCCAAGCATGCGATAAACTGCAAAAAATTATTTCGTGCTGAGGCAAATGTCTGAGTAGCTGAAGGTTGTAAAACGTGATACCAAAAAAATTAGCCAAAAGTAATTTACTGATCAAATTTTAGTGCAAATCGATAATTACATAATAAACATAACTCACATATCAATTAAAGGTTCTACATTTTCCAGTTGTATCAATATATCACAATTCTGGTAAAGATTAAGTGACGTATTCTCCTGATTCTCACTGACAACAGAACCCTTCAAATATTCAATTTTTGTGTAATCGGAAGCTTTACAATATTTTATCAATTACGATGATGTTTCACAAGGAGAAAATTGACAGCCACTGTTTGAAATTAAACACAAATAGTGTTCACATACAGTGTCCAGTTGATGCATAAGCCATCTCAAGTGAAGACCACTCATCTTCTCTCCTGTTCATCCTCTCCTCTCAAATAACTCCTCTTTTTCATTACTATGCACAACATGGTGCTGCTTCTTACTAAAGTTGATTTGTACTTCGATACTCAAAAAAGAAAGATAGGGAAATTCAATATAATACTTACAATAGATGTCAGTAGCAAGGACCAACGAACATGTGTAACACAATATTTCATTATTGAAGCAACTAGATGAAACATTTAGTGGCAAGGTCCGACGTGTTCACTCCCTCAGTAACAATGATTTAAGCAAATTCTATTGTATATTTAATTCCACTTATTTCCTCTGTTGCCTATTACAACCTGTCTCTTCTTTTTAATCCCATCAACTGACGTTAAATAGTGAGTGTCAATTTATCTTTCACTGTCAACCATTATTAATGATATTCTACTGTGCTTACTTGATTCAAACCTATTAATTTCAGGAATGACAATGAGATAAGAGTAATTAGGGCCAAAACTGATTCTTTTCTGTATTTATTTTTCCACTAGTGATTTAGGGAATGAATAGGAAGTATTTATTGAGCAGGAAAAGTTAGAACCCAATAGGAGCAGGTCTCAAGAAAGCCCAATTAAAAAAAAAAGGTCTACAAAGGACGCCAAAGTCAAATTTAGGGGGGTATTTCATTGAAAATTGGAGGGATGTAACCGGATTTGAAAGAGTGAGACCTAAAAAAAAAAGGTCTCAAAAAGTTTCGAGGGCGATTTCTAGGTGTGGGGGGGGGGGGGGGGGGAGTCTCCTGGACCAGAACTCACAAAGTCTCACCAGAGGGGGGCTGGAAATCTGGAAAAACACTCACTTAATTTATGGATGTCCCCTTTCTCTGAGATCATTCCAAGCCCATGGGTGCCTTCTGTCTTATTCAATTCATAAACCTTTTCTCATTAAGATAGACATATGAACACACTGGCACCTGCACTGCAGTAAATCACAATGCAGTATTAATGGTTGATCTACAAATGTGATTTTTTCCCCTGTGCCTCTCAGCCATTATATCTTGTAAATGTTAGTTCATTTCGCAGTTCCTATTTATATATAACTTAGATTAAATATACTAAGTGAGAAGATCTCTTCATGATGTCTTTTATATAGCAAATTTTGGGACTGGCTTTTCACAGTTCAGACTTGTTTTAATGATCAGAACTACAAAGCTGCATGAATATAAAAAATGTGTGTCATGTTTTTTCTGTGACAGGGTCTTGAACGTGGCATGCTGTGAACTGGATGAAAGAGTACTCGAGCATCTGAAGGAGCAGATTCCAGGCTTGCAGGTTTATGCACCCGATGATGCTAACAGATACTGCCAAAATCAGAAATACAGAATTAAAAGAATGATGAAATTGTGAAAATGGCATTTCAGCAGTACAGTGTATATTCTCTGAATAGTTTCCTAAGCACTTCTCCCAATATTAGAAACACTGAAATCTTTAGTTGCATTGTGCTGAAAGCAAATTTGACTAAATATTTTAGACTCCCAGTCAGCATTGTTTTTTTTGTGAATTTGGGGTACAACAATGTAGTTAATTAGTGGTCAATATTGTGTAATTTCTGTGTGTGTAGTTATTGGTGGTTAGTTCCATTATAAGTGACTGTGGAACTGCTAATTAATAAATGTTTTATGGTTTGAAATTGACTGTGTGACAAGTTGTCAGCTCAATTGTATGTCCAGTTGTGAAAATCTGCATTGAATAAATATTTACTGCCAACTATTTTGATTTATAAATGTTTGCATTAGTAATAATATTAATAATATCTAGTTGGGTTGGTAAACATGAGATGAAGATAAATACAATACAGAGTTATGATTATAAGGTAGGGAAAGAATTGCTTGTTGAAGACTTGAAATGTAAATATATTGGTATTACATTTGATAACAAACTTAACTGGGCAGGACACATTGGACAGGTGGTAGGGAAAGAGTTCATAATTCAGTACTTGATGGAGAGAGTGATGAGAGGATGTATCAGAGAAGGAAAGGAATTGGGTTACAAAACTTTGGTCAGACCATTGCTCGAATATGGTAATGTAATATGGAACCCACATTTTGAGTACCAAATACAGGAGTTGGAGAAGGTGCAGTAAAGGGCTGCTAGTTTTGTTTCTGGAAATTACCACATAATGTTATCAGTAACAAATTTGATAAAACAGATGGAATGGGATTCATTGGAAGACATGAGGAGGGAGAAGAGAGCCATGGATGAGTACAAAGCATAGATAGAGCATGGAAAGATATTGGTGTGAGAATGAAAAGTAATGCATTGAAAGGAAAAGATGACCATGACCACAAGCTGGCACTTGATTTCAGGCACAAGGGTGTAGGAAGATTCTCTTTTTTAGGTAAGGGTGTCAGGGATTGGAATAAGAGAAATGATGAATAATTTATTAAAACCGTTGAAAGCATTTAAGGTTTAAATTTGTAGAGAGCAAATGTAGGTGGGTGCAGAAAAGGGGGAAGATGGGTATACAGGCAACCTTTTTATAACTCCCCCCTCCCCACCCGAAAGTAAATCCTAGCCCCTCCAAACCAAAATCCTGGATCCATCATTGCCAGCAACAAAGGTACGCAGGCAAGTCCTATGGTAATGTTCAACATGAAACGTTAAGTGTGAAAATTATAATATTTACTAAACACTCACCAAAGTTGAAGGGAGGAGGGCAGCAGCAACACAAAACAACACACAAACAAAGAAAAAACAATATTTTGGGTGAAGATCCCTTTTTAAAGTTAACAGAGATGTGGTTGGTCTTGCGCAAGACTTGCATTGGATGGAGCCACTCATAGAACGCAACAGACCGTCAGAGGTGGTGGGGGGAGCAATGATAATATAACCGCAAGTATAAGAAAGATTAAAATGATTGAAAAAATAATACTAGTAATAAAAAATAAATAAACAAAAATATAATTGAAAAATATATGAATCTATTGTGATGGGTGTATTAGGGTGCTGATGGAAGATATTAACGGAAATTAAGGCCTGGAGGATGTCTAGTCTGCAGGATGTGTTGATATGCCAATTCCCACCTGCGGAGTTCAGATTGGGAGGTAGTGTCTGGAAGTACTCTAATGGCTCTTTCTGTGAAGCAGTTATTAAGGTCGCGGGTGTTGTGAGTACTGGCATGGTGAGGAACAGGTAGGTCCAGGTTTTGGGAGTAAAACTGTTTGTCTGTGACCATTCATTCTGATGGATAATGAATTTGAGGTGAGGCGAATGTAGGAACTTGGACAGTGGAGGCAGGTGAGCTGGTAAATGAGATGGGTGGTTGTACAGTGGCATGACCTATTATGGGGTAGGTTTCACCAGTAGTAGGGTTGCTATAGGTAGTGGTAGGTGGATGCATACCACAAGTTTTGCCACGGGGTCTCTTACAAGGGAAGGATCCAAACGGTGGTTTAGGAGCATCAGAGGGTTGATATTTATGTACAAGAATGTTTTTTAGATTAGGCGGTCTGCTGAAGGTGACTCGGGGTGTGGCGGGAAGGATAGTGGGAAGAATGCGGCACATTTCAGAATAGGATCTAATTAAACTAAGGAAACTGCTTTAGGCAATATAATTGCAAGGAAAGGGAAAATGACTCATCACTCACCAAAGTTGAAGGCAGCGACGAGAGAAGAACATATATCACGAACACACATGTAGCAACCCTCGGCGTGTGCAGACCTCTCGAGCCTCATGACTCATTGTCTCCATCATGAACAAGGTTTAATAACCGAAATTTTGAGTTTATTTGTGTGTTCGTGATATATGTTCTTCTCTCATCGCTGCCTTCAACTTTGGTGAGTGATGAGTCATTTTCCCTTTCCTTGTAATTAGAATAGGATCTAAGAAAGTCATAGCCCAGACGAAGAATTTAATTTATGGAACGTTTTGTATGATATGGATGGCAGCTATCAAAATGGAGATATTGTTGTAGGTTAGTGAGCTTTATGTGTACAGAGGTGTGTAAGTGACCATTCTGTACAGAGATGTCTACATCCAGAAAAGTGATGTCAGTTTGAGAGTAGGACCAGGTGAAGTTTAAGGAGGAGAAGTTATTCAGAGAGTACAAGAAGTGAAGGAGGTTTTCACCGTGGGTCCAGATCATAAATACGTCATCTATATACCTGAACCATACCATAAATGTTTATTCAAAAACAGAGAATAAAGAGAAGTACAGAACCTTCATACTATAACAGGGAGTGAAATCAGGACATTTCGACAGCTGGCTCTGCTGTATTCATTAGGTGACGCATTGCAAGTTGGAATTGATCTTCCTAACTAAACCTTGCAAAAAAATTCTTCCTGAATTTGCTTAATTATTTTAGAAGGAAGGTCTGGCCAAAGCAATGTGTGAATAACAAACTCACCTCATATAGTTCTGGTTAACTTTGCTGTTGCAGTAACATGAGTATGTCAGGAGACTCTCGCCAGGAGTGTTTGGAATAATGATTTGTTATAGAACTGACAGGGAAAGCAGGGCCTGTTGGAGGTGGTATCACACGACCTCTGACGTCATTACAGACATGACTGCACAGCCCAATTTGTTTGTTGTTGCAAAAATGAAGCTGCCACATCAGAGCGTGAATCACTTGAATGGTATAAGACTTCTGCTTTTGGTGCTTCCAGCTCTCCAAACTCAGTATAATGGTTCATTTGAACGATTGCTACAGGTTGCACGATGCTGATGTTATGTACGGGAATCGAGTCATCTAGGTCAAAGTTGCCCCTTTCTTTAATATGTCTTTGAAAAAGGTTAGTAACAATATTGCTTTTAAGAGATGATATAAATCAGCGGTAAGTGGGATTAATGTTATGACATCTTGAGAGATAACCAAGGACATCACTCTGTACTTAGGTGACTTGTAGTGATTGACGATGTAACTTGACGTCTTTTTTTGATAATCTGAGTCATCTTATTCCGGTGATAATCTGTTTTCTTCGTTTGTGACTAATTAGCAACACTGCAGGTATCAATGGAGAACAAAACTCTTACCTTTCCAATATGATGTAAACATTACATCCCGCTTGGAAAATGGTTTAAAGCTTCTCGCTTCTCTCCTTGCTGTACTATGTCAGTGGGCATATCTTCTACCAGATCCATTTCCAAATCCACTTAACCCATACAGAGTTCTTAGGAAAGGAGAGGGAATATATCAACATTAATGCAAATAGTTTTATTGAAACTTCAAGTAAATAGGTCTTGTTACACCATGACAACGCGTCTGTACATTCAAGCTGCGTCACTTAGGAAAAATTGTGTGAACAACAGTTTCAAGTCCTTTTGCATCCACCCGATTCATCCAATCTCGCTCCTGTGGATTACTATATTTTCCCGAAACTCAAAACTTTCCTAGCTGGACTCAAGTTTCAATAAAATGAACAAGCTGATTTCCATGATGGAATCTCAAAGCTGGAGAAGTGAGTTGATGTTGGAAGATAGTATTTCAAAAAATAAAATACTTTTTGAGACTCAATTTGATTTCCATGAGATCAAACCAAGTAATTTATCAAACCATTGTCATACAGCACTTAGCATGGTCTAATTTTTAAGAGACATGATTTATACCCGTACACAACCCAACGTTGAGAGTTTATGACTCAGATGCACTGTCCTCCAAAATATGCTGCTCCCATCTCTGCCTTACAAGCAATTCAATTAGAATTACAGTCCCAAAAATTGACTGTGTGCTCAACATATCTACTGCCCAGTGAGCCTGTCAGTTATTAATAACTGTTAAAAATTGGCCCTTTCTCCTGTTGGGAGATATCAACACTAACAGTTTGTTATGATGTTCTACAATCGATTGTCTCAGAAGTCGAGTAGTTTGTAGGTTAGTAGAGCGAGTGGAGATACGAGTCGTCAATAGTGCTCTCATTGACTCATTTAGTTACCGTTTCCGGTTCGTCCTCTGTCATTGATCTTTCGTTGTGCTCTCATTCCATTACAGACTCTGTGCCTTGGGTATTAGTGATATTGGGGCGCGATTAATTTGGACGTGAAGCAAGAAACATCAGACCCAAATGGAAACTCAATAAAACTAGATGGCAGCTCTTCTGCTGCTCACTCTTACGCCGACAGTATGATATTGTAGAGGAGAAGGTTAATCAGTTCACAGAAGTGATTCCCAAGGTGCCTGATTCTATCATTCTGAGAAGTTGAGGATCTCTGAGGTGGAATGACCCTTGGAGGAATGACCAATGTAGTTCCTCTATACAAGTCCAAAGAAGAGTGTTGTGTTATTTCAACTTGCACTGAACAATCAACAGCCATTATTAAAGAGCAAAGGCATGTTATTTTATTAATTATGACTATAGGATGGGATCAAAATTGCTTGAAGTGTAAATATCTTGGCATAACGTTTGATAACAAACTCAATTGGGTGGTGCAATTGGGCAGGTGGTAGGAAAAGGTTACAAAGTTCTTCATTTACTGGAGACGGTGATGAGAGGATGTACCAGAGAAGTTAGGGAGTTGGGTTACAAGACTTTGGTCAGACCATTGGTTGAATATGGTGGTATGGTATGGGACCCACATTTTGGTAATCAAATACAGGAGTTGCAAGGTGTGCAAAGAAGAACAGCTGGATGTGTTTGTGGAAATTATCGCAGGACCCAGTCAGTAACTGATATGATAAGGGAGCTGGATTGGGACTCATTGGAGGAAAGGAGGAGGGTGAAGAGAGTGCTGGGAATGTACAGGGCATATGTTGGTGATGGGGCTTGGAGGGATATTAGTCAAAGAATTAGGAATAGTGCATGGAAGGGGAAAGCGTCCATGACCAAAAGCCTGTACTCAGTATCGGATTAACCACATAGCAGGAGTTAGCAAATGCTACGGGCCTCACGCCTTTTGGGCGGCCTCCGGCCTCCTAGGGGTGCCCCTCCTAGGAGTCTCTGGAGCCTCCCCGTCAGGATAGATCATGTTATTTTTTTATTTTATTTTTAGCTTTACAATTCACCCATACAGCGAAAATCAAGGGCCTCTTCTCCACATTTGCTATGGGAGCCCCACGCTGTCTTAATACAGCCCTGCTTGTACTTAGTTTCATACATAAGGGAGTGGGAAAATTTTCTTTTGTTGGTAAGGGTGTCAGGAATTGGATCAAATTACCAAGTGTAGTGATAAATAATTTTGCAAAGACGCTTAAGGAATTCAAAATTATTATTTTTTTAATCAAAATAGTAAATTAGGGAGGAATTTAACATTCCTATAATAATATATATATATACAGGGTGACTTGCGGGAACCGGACGTTTTTCAAATGAGTAGTACAAAGTTAATTTACTTAGTAATATTATTTAATTGTTATAGATACCGTAAGAGGGGGTTACCTTGTGACAAATTTTAGCGTTTTTCCTACACCAGCTCAACTGTTTTATAAGTTTCCCAAAACTGAGTATTACAAAACACTGATGTATCTTTCTCGTATATAATGAAATATTGCGCAAATCTAAATCTTAAATATCAACTGAGATATTTAGGTTAAAAATTGTCACAAAGTTACCCCCATTGGGCGGGGTAACTTTGTGCCAGATGCGTTTTTACCTAGAAATGCAAGAGAAAAAAACATTTTCACAAAGTTACCCAATGATTCATTTATTAAATTTTTAATAAAACAATATTACAACATTTTGGCAGTTTAATTTAGGTCTTTGATAGCAAACAGAAATTTAGGTTAAAAATTGTCACAAAGTTACCCCATCGGGTGTGGTTATTCCTTCCCAGATATGTTTTTGCCTAAAAATAAAAGAGAAAATATATTCTCATACTGTTTTATGCCTTTCTTGACACTGAAAATACAATATATAGCTTGAATTGTTAAATGGAAAACTTGTGAGGTTACTTTGTAACAATATAGTTGTGTCACAAAGTAGCCCCTTAAAGTTTCGATATTTTGGTTTCGTTGATATGTCTCAAGTAAATATCAGATCACGAACATTATATTACTCCACAGCGTAGCTAACATAATAACAACAAAGAAAATTTACCTGTGTTAGCTGGTTCTCAGATGTGTAACGCTTCAGCAGACAAAGTTTTCGGATGTTGGCCCAAGTACACAGAAAGACCTTTCAACAATATGATTACTTGAGAGAACAATTGAGACGGGGGAGCTTCGGGCAGCGGCTGATAAGAGGCACTGTAAGTCCTACAAAGCGATGAAGCTGTTGTTTGCTTTCCTGGCATTGCTGACATGGAGGGAGATTTGAAATACGAAAACTAGACCGTGTGTCACAAAGTTAAACCTCAGTCACAAAGTAACCCCCTCTTACGGTATAATGGTGAAAACATATCATTTCATAAAACATATGTTGTATGAAACATTAAGTGTGTTCATTTCTTGAATATGAGGTCAAGCATGTGCTGGCCATCCACTTGAATGCAGATTTCCATCCTCTGTAGAAAATGATCAAAAACTCGGGTCAGCATACCTTTTCCAATCAAATTCACCTCTTCTGTAATTGCATCTTTCAGCTCTAATAAAGTACGTGGTTTGTGAGAGTAGTAGACACGAGCTTTTAAATATCCCCATGGAAATAGTCACAGGGAGACAAATCCGGTGACCTTGGCAGCCACGGCACGTCACCATAAGTCACATCGATGCGCGGGAAGTATGCGCTGTGGCCACATCCTGTTGGAAGTAAACATTTTTCTTGTATATTCCTCGCTTACGAAGTTCTGGTCTGAGAAATGTTTCCAACATGCGAACGTAGCGTTCAGAGTTTACTGTCACTGTGACACCATTTTCCTCGAAAAAGTACGGCCCAATTATTCCAAAGCGGGCTACCGCACACTATAGGCCTACTGTTACCTTTGGAGAGTGGAGAGTGAAGAGGTTCTTCATGAATGTTACATGGATTTTCAGTCGCCCAATATCGAAAGTTTTGTTTGTTAACTGAGCCGTTTAAGTGGAAATCAGCTTCGTTGCTCATTAACAGTATTGCATTAGGATTATCACTAAGCAACACTTGCATACGCACTGCGAAGTCTTCTCTTTGTTCATAGTCCCTCTCTTTGAGTTGATGCACCACCTGCATTTTGTAGGGATGAAATTTCAAATCTAATCCTAAAATCTTCCCCACAGAATCGCGGCTCATGTTTAGCTCTCGCGCATGTCGGCGTGCAGATCGACTCGTACTCCTGATTAAAGCAGTTCTCACTGTGGCGATGTTATCGGGCGTTCTCACTGTTCTTGCAGGCCCGGGTGGCTTTTTCTTTGTTACTGTTCCTGTTGTTCTGAACGCCTGAACCCATCTTAACAATGTGTTTCGGCTTGGAACTGTGTCATTCCGACCGATATTAAAGTGGCGTCGAAAGATACGCTGTGTCTTGATAATAGATTCGCCATTTTTAACAAACGTGTCGTATGTAAAAACACGATGCTGTACTGACCACTGATCCATTATGACTAAAATGATAAGACACACTCAAAACAATGACATAACCTCAATCCCGCCATCAAGTGTAACAACAATGCAACAGCTGATCCAAATTCGTACGGTTCCCTCAAGTCACCCTGTACATTAGATGACTAGGGAAATTGCCACCAGAATGTTGGCTCTATTGCAATTAAATTAATAAAAATAATAACACTACAGAAGGTGTACCTGTGGTATATCAGGAAGGTACTCCTAGTAACCAGTATTAGGAATACTAGACTAGTGACTCATATTCACGACGAAAGAAGCATTGCGCGACTGATAGCAGTGTCCTTCGCTGCCGTCACTTCAACTGCCTAACAGGATCAACGAAGAATTGATGTCGAAAGAGCTGTTTGACGCTTCGTTTCGCCATATATACAGGTGCAGATATACCGGCTATTAGGTGATTACCTTAAGACTGGTTTAGGAATCTAAGCTGCAGCTACCACCCGTACATTAATATAGAGTACTGTACTTTATTTTGTGTAGGCGCACTATATAAACTACGAAAGTAATAAAGTATGTTAAAATACTTTTTTTTTTGCCAGATTCCTGTTATCATCTCATTGTTTGATCTCTAATGCACAAAAATAGTATCCCAACGCAGTTTAAAAAATGATCATCACTATACTGAATATTATTGAAAGATTCTCGTGTATTATCTCTACATAGTCACAATGAAATGTCAAGCGTCTCTCACTTCACATTTAACGTGTTTATTTTGTTTTGTGATTACTTTCTATTCACTCAATATTTTTTTGAACAAAAAGAACAAGATTATTATTCATTTTAATTTAAATACGGACTGCAAAGATTCTGTACAATAATAATAATTTTATGTGATCTAAACATTCCAGTCACAGAGTTTCTTATCAGCCTAGCAGTAACCCTCTATTTTTCTCACTTAATTTGAATAGGAGACCTACTGATTAAAGTGAAATTTGAACAACGGAGCGTCCTAGCATCTTAGCATTAACAAATCAAAGCTTTGCCAGAGGTCAATTTTAAGACCCATAAAAATTTCAGCTGAGATAGGGATTTGAAGAAGGGACTTCCAGTACCTTAATCGTACGCTGTTACCATCTGAATCAAGAGACAAATCTGGATGTACTGACTAATAAATATTCAAACATAATAAACGTACTTTTTTCTATATAATTTGTTTTTGTTATCCCAAAACACAAATGTAGTTTTATTCGATGGAATGCATATTTTTCAGAAATTCTAGATTCAGATGCTTGCGGCGTGTGATTTGGGTATGGAAGGTCCTCGGTTTAAAATCCGGGTCTCGGATGCTATTTTTACTGGCCTTAAAATCGACCTTCACCTTTGGCAAAGCTTTGATTTGTTAATGCGAATATGCAAGGACTCTACCTACATTTTATGAACATCTGATGAACCTGAAGTGAGGCTGAAAAAAAAGGACACTTTTGTAAAGCAATCAGTAACGCTAAAACAATATTTAGTCGTAAAGGACCGGAAATTTCGGAACTCTTTCTATACACTTCTCCATATCGACCAGCCCGACACCGGCCCGCACCGTCAAAAAATCCGGGCCAATACACGGCCGAGTGTCGGCCGACACTCGGTGTCCTTTGAACTCACTTCAATCGAGTGAGCGACAACAATAAGAAAAGTGACGGTGCGGTTCATTCGGTAACATATTTAGTCTGATGTCCACTTAAAATAACCTAATAACTGACATACAGCGAACATGAACAAAGACTTGTAACGCAAATAAACCATAATACATCAGCTTTGGTCAAGCAACAATATTACTGAAATTTTGTAATAAAATTGAAATTTATCCTAAGTCGGATTGATAATTGGTATTCGTGGTTACAGTAGAGACCATAAGTAATTTAATTTTTTTTAAGTTGCTTTCATCAGCAACATGTTACTGAAAAGCAGATCCATGTTTTTTCAGGCGCAAAATTTACCAATATGTTTTAACTATGAAACACTTAACTTAGTCCCAGTGGCGTAGCTAGGTCAACAAGGGCCCCGGTGCAAAAAAATTATTTTGGGCCCTTAGGCCAGACGGGCGATCTTTTTTTTGCTTTGTGTGCTGGTAGGAGCCCCCTGAACTGAGGATGGGGGCCCTTGAATTGCTCTTTAGGGGCCCCTGAGCAGTGGTTGGGCCCCCCTGAGCAGCGAGGGCCCTTAGTGAGGGGCTACTGTGTTCTCAGGGGCCCCTAGAGGTGCGCTTAGGGGCCCCTTGAGGTATGCTAGGGGGCCCCCTGAGCGTGCGTGAGGGCCCCTGTGCACTGCACCGCCTAGCTCCATAGTAGCTACGCCCCTGCTTAGTCCACAACCCGAAGGTTGGTTGGATCCTCCTGAAGGAGACATACTAAGCCATTGTGTCAGAGGTAGGACGGCCAGTTCCTTTCCTCTGGGACCTACAGTTTAACGTGGAATCCGAAGCTCATATTATGATTAAACACAACTCTCAAAATTCCTGCGTCTGCATGGATTCGTGCCCGGGGCAGGAGCAGCAAATTTTTTTGATAGCAAGCGCCTTAGCCACTGAGCTACCAGTACGCTCATGAAACAATGAAAATCAAACTTAATGAATGTATTATGGCAATTAATTTGGTAGCAGTTGCTATAGTTATTAAATTGTGGACATAATCTCGAATTTCTTCTAATGATATCTCTATTCGCTGTTTTACGCGCGAAGGCTGACACGTGACACCGTTATCTAGCCAATAGCTATAGAGGTGAGTGAATGGGTGAGCTTAGGGAATGTTGTATATCTAGATTTATATCTATTTAATGGTAATTTATTCCAATCTCTGACAATCTTCCCTACGATAGAAAATGTTTCCACACCCTTATACCTGGTATCACCTTTCCCCTATCATGCACCTCCCTAAATTCTCCCACCAATGTTTTTCCACGACTCATCACCAATATACGCCTCGTACATTCCCGCAAACTCTCTTCACCCTCCTCCTGTCTTCCTATGAATCCCATTCCAGCTCCTTTATCATATCTGTTACTGACTGCATTCTGCGGTGATGTCCAGAAACAAATCTAGCAGCCGTTCTTTGTACCCCTTTCAACTCATGTATTTGATGCACAAAATGAGAAAATAAATAAAGAAGATTAACAAATTAATTATCATCCAGAGTGCCTGACGTGATATTCTTATAAAAAAATCTTAAATATTGAAAACATTTCCTAGTTGCCAGGAACCAAAGATTAGCAATGAGTCTCACATGAGGAGATATTGCCTCTCACAAGTGTGTGCCCTTTTTTTTTTTCACTGAAGGGAACAACTTCTTTCAAGAGCATATGAAATGCTGTTTCGTGCATTCTTAGGTAATTCCTGAGATATTTTCCCTACTTTTTATCAGTCGTTTAGTAATCACTGGACAAAACGCTGATTCGCCATAATGTTGCTCCAGTGTGGACGTACTTTAAACGTATTTTCACCATTCGCCAAGGAAGGTGAATGAACGAATTACGATTGCGACTACGAGAGAGAATGCAGTAGAAAACAATCGTCTGAGGAGATTATTGACAACACCAGTAATGCTGACAGTATTATTCCTAATGCAGTATTACTGACTTACACTCCTTAAATTTAGTATCATTTACAACATTCGAGGAGCGTCCTTAAATTACGTGACTCGGTCTGGCGGGGTGGGGGGGTGGGGGGTGGGGGAGTCGGAACAAAGCCACGTCAATTTACGTGGAGAGGAGGGGGCTTTACTGGATGCCAAAATGGAGGCGCGTAGTTTATGGACGCTCCCTTGTATATTCATACATTTCTCAATAAAGAACGCCATCATTAACATTACCTCCCGTACTCGATCGCTTAGAATACAGCAATAGTCTAGCATATTCTGAAAAAATTATTTCTCAATGGAACACTATGAGAGCCCTTGGCCCTGGCTTCTAAAATAATCAATGTACTTTTCTTATTCATTTTGATCTTGATTTTCAATAAGTTGAATACTGTTTATTTAGTTGGAAAGAAATCGTGAAAGCATCTACACTGATCAGCTAAAACGTTATAACTACTTACTTGGTCCATCTTTGGAGAGCAATACAGCAGCGATTCGGCGTGGCATGGATTCGAAAAGTCCTAGTTAGGTTTCCGGCGTTGTGTGTCACCTGATGTCTTCTCACAGGTCACACAATTCCCTTAAATTACGAGCCGGTTGTTTGTGGGCGCGGTACCTGGGAACGAGCATCTCGGAAACGGCGAGGCTGGTCGGCTGTTCCCGTGCTACTGTAGTGAGCATCTATGCAGAGTGGTTGAAGGACGGTTTATAGATTTATCTTGTGGCATAGCAAATAATCAATAATACAATTATATACAATTGTTTCACACTAATAACATGTAATATTAAATCATAGTGAAAATTCAAAATCGACATAGTGCAGCCAATGTAAAGCTTGAAATATCTATGAAGTCTTGCAGTGATCCCCTGAAGGGTCGAAGTGGGCAATCAAAGGTCACCTGACGGATGGTTTGTTCTTCCTCACCACAGTCGCAATCTCGCATGAGTAAAGAGATAAAGCAGATCTGCCATGACCAGAGCTAACTCTGTTGAAAGCAACCCAGGTCTTGCGGGGAAGGTCGAGTCGCTTTTGTGTCAAACAGCGACTCATTCCAGTTGGGCCGAGGCTATCCACTCCACTCTCCATTCTTCTCTCCCGTTAAAATTGTTTACAGTTTTTATGCTTGGACTTCTTGATTTAAGTCTGTGGAATTGGGTTTCCATGTCGTCGTGGATGGGGAGATCCAAGTTATGACAGATCTTATTCTATTAGGCAGTTAGGCGATTGCGTCGTCGTATCGTAGGCGGTTCGATGTTACACAAAACGGGCAGCTAGTAGAGTGGAGTGGTCTTGATACAACCACTAATTATCCGCATTGTGCGGTTCAAAACTGTGTCGATCTTTTTGGCGTGGGTGCTATTCATCCAGACAGATGAGCAGTACTCAGCTGCAGAAGGCTCAGTGCTGATGTGCGGAGTGTAGAGGCGGATGCTCCCCAGGAGGAGTCAGTTAACTTCTGTAGAATATTATTTCTACTTCTTAATTTTTCTGCAAGGTTATTTAGATGTTTATTGTATGACAAGGTGCGATACATTACGACTCCCAAATACTTCGGAAAGAGATTGTGTTGGAGGAGATGCCATCAAGAAGAATGTCAAGTGGGAGATTCACCCCCCCCCCTCCCAACTACTAAGATGGAAGACACTAGTTTCCGTCTTGCTGGAACTGGGTACGAGACGCCATTTCTTAAAATAGTTGCTCAGGGTTTTGAGGTCTGATGTTAAACTATTTTCAAGTTGCTGAATGTTATGGGAGTACCAATGTTTTGGAGCACACTCTGCCATCAAATCTGCCAAAGATCGCCGCATATCCCGCTTTAAAGAGAGGGCAAGCCTCCAACCTTAACGTCCTGTGATGAAGCGTGGACGTCCACCACCTTGTCGCCCACAATTGGTTTCACCGTCCTCACACCACTCTCCATAGATGCTCAGTACAGTAGCACGCGAACAGTAGACCAACCTCGCCGTTTCCGGTGCCGCACGCACAAACCATCGGCCTGTAATATAAGGGAATGGCATGACCTGTATGTAGACATCTGGTGCCAGACAACTCCGGAAATCTAACAAGGACTTGCCGAATCGCTGCTGTCTACATCTACATATACATCTATACTCTGCAATTCACAATTACTGTGGGTGGCAGAGGGTGCTAAGCACCAATCCTATTTTAGAGTATTCCAATCCCGAACAAAACGAGGAAAGAAAGAATACATAAATGTATCAGTACGGCATCTTATCTCTCGAATCTTATCCCTCCTGTCATTGCGACCTAAATAGGTTGGCGGAAGAAGTATTTCGTTGCACTCGTAAATTAGAGATTTTCGCATATTCTCCAACAAATTTAAACGAAAACGACGTCGTCTGTCCGCCAAACAATCCCAGCCTAACCCACGTATCAGCTCTGTGACACTTACATAAGGACTGTAACTAGCGGTCACGAATCGAGCGGCTCTCCTCTGTACTTTCTCTAACGTGTCAATCAATCCCTTGCGATACGGATTCCAAATTCCACAACAGTATTCCAAATGCGGACGCACTAGTGTTTTGTACGCTATCTCCTTTGTATGAGCATTACAGCTTCTCAGAATACGACCTATAAAACGTAGTTTAGAATTACCGTTGCCTACGACGGAAGTTATGTGCAAGTCACATTTCATGTTGCTTTGTACTGTTACGCCTAGATACTTCAGGGAAACGACCGTGTCAACAACTGAATTGTTAACTTTGTACTCGTGAGCAAACGGGGTATTTTTATTACTTATGTGCATTGCCTTGCACTTTTTACAGTTAAGTGTAAGCTGCCATTTACGGCACCATTCCGAAATAACATCCAGATCGCGCTGTATTTCTAAGCAATCGTCAGAGCACCCAACTTCCCTATAAATAAGTGCATCATCAGCAAAAAATCGCATCCTGCAATTCACGTTGTCACCGAGATCGTTTATAAAAATTAAGAAAAGAAGTGGTCCTATTACACTTCCTTGAGGAACGCCCGAAGTAACATCTAGCTTTGAAGAGGCTTCCCCGTCAACAACGACATACTGCGACCGACCAGTTAGAAAATCGCGTATCCATTCGCAGATCTGATCAGATATATCGTACTCTCGAATCTTCGCCAAAAGGCGGTTATGTGGTACAGAGTCAAAAGCCTTCTGGAAATCCAAGAAAATAGCATCAACTTTTGATCCTGCATCGATAACTATTGCGCTCCAAAGATGGACCAACACACTAATAAGCAAGTGGTCATAATGTTTGGCTGATCAGTGTAAATGGTGGTGGTGCTCGGTTTATGATATGATCTATCGTCCTCTTCCTTCACCTAGATCAGAAGTCCGCAAACGGTATGCCGCCACAACATTAAAAATTTATCTATTTTAATGGAATTCAATGTTGAATGTTTTATTTAGTTATTTCACTACATGGGTGATCGATCTTTGCTCGGCATCTTACGATTTCTATTCAACATGTAAGATTTTGCATGAAGTTTGATTAAAGTTAAACGTTTTTTCTTCAAGGCTTCCTAGCCATTTTGAACGGTACAATTCATTTCTCTGTCCAAAGAGAAGCTTAACAAACATCGGTAGGCTTACTGGCTACTGAAACTTTTACAAGATGAGTTAAGAGCCGTTTACGAGACACGAAATATAAGAATTGCTCTCTTTTTTTTGGTGAAATCGTGTTACAAACTTGAAAATCAAAACGTTGCCTACATATGAAATTACATATGAATTTTCGCATGGGTCGTGTAGTTATTTTAATTATTTCACAAACTTTGTCATAGTTTATCTATTTCCAAGTAATTGCTTGTATTTTTTTTATGTTTATTTTCTGTAGTTGAACAATTATTTCATACATTAAAGGTGGATTCGTGTGTCAGTGGACGTTTCTCATGCCACCATATGCAGTCTCATTTTATTTTTCCACAGACTGATGTATGATACAATTTTCGAAAATATAATTTACTTGAAAACTCTTAACATGTTAACTATATACCATTATCAAGTTGGTTGTACTAAATAGGTTTATGGCCGTAGTATAAAAGTTATATGCTTATTGTTTTTCTCCATAGGAAATTAGCAGAATTGATCCAGTTTATTGTATGATTTATAAAATTATAATAATTAACCGAAAACAAATATAATTGGCGTTAGACTTTATACTTTCTTTAAGAACAATAGTTAGTCTTACTGAGTTTTCTTAAATAAACCATGATAATAATAAAAATACAATTGTGGAAATATTATTTGCTTATTTTTTCTCCATTGCTGTGTGTGGTGCTCTGTCCTGGGCCAGATGTCTCAGTACATATTTATATAACTTTGTTAAGTGTAACGTGTGTGGTTTTTTTTTTTTTTTTTTTTTTTTTTTTTTTTTTTTTTTTTTTTTTGTATATGTAAAAAAGAATGGAGATGATGAACCTGGTGATAGCCTGTTTTATGGTCATCAGAAATGTACTATGGAATATTTCACTAGAAAACTTAAAGAGATCTTTCTAACGCATAAGTCAAAAACTATTGGAGTGGATGAAAAAGTGACATGCTGGGTAGTGGAATTCTTAAAAAGCAGAAAGCTAAGCGTTATATTAGGAAATACATTACATGGAAGTAAATATGGGAGTGCCACAGAGTAATGTATCGCAATTAAAAATTAATTGATTAAAAGTAATGGTTACTGAGCTTTTACTTTGTAGAAAAAGATTTATATTATAATGCGAGGTTTCATGTTCGTAACATTATTTTCTAACTACAATTCAAACTATCATTTAAAAATTGTATTTGAATGTTTAAATATCTATCATTTGCATCTTTTATCTACGATAGTTGTCGGTGTTTTTACGTTAAATTTGTTTGGAATCCTGTGTCAATGAAAGTAAATCTTTCAAACCAAATTTATTTGCGACAGATAAAAAAAAATGTTTGTTAATAATATCAGCACCTGGGAGGTCGGATACTACCAAACATGGCTTGATAAATATTTCTTTATCGGAATGTTTAAAGTAATGATTCTTTTCTTTTTAGTACATATTTTTTGATGCTTTAATATCTTTGCTAAGTAGTAAAAATTAGCTTTGATAGTGGTACCTGGTTTTTAGCCGTATTGAAATTTTTGTTTTTCGACCACCGAGACTTTTTTCTCTCTTTTATTAAGTACTGTATGCTTTTTTTAATTTTATTGGCTACTCACACTTGAGGAAATTCAGGTAAAGATCTAGCTTATAAATTAGTGTGTGTTAATTGATTTCAACTCAACGGGGATCGTTGACGGACTTTATAATGTCTGCAGATGAATCTAAATTTCACACGATTTTCAGTATATTAGGTGAAAATACAAAGTTCCTAATAATAGTACAGTAAATCATCTCGGGTTTGCAGCCGGATTTTATAAGAAAGTGACAAGCTTTCGGCCACTAGCTCAGTAGCCATCTTCAGGACGATTAAGTATCGGCGATCTTGCCTTTACGCCTGACATTCGTAAAGGCACGATCACCGATACTTAATCGACCTGAAGATGGCTACTGAACTAGTGGTCGAAAGCTTGTGACTTTGTAATAAAATCCGGCTGCAAACCCGAAATGATTTGTTGTCATTTATTCGCCGGAAAAGCCTGCATTCAAAATAGTACAGTACTTTCAAACATAAAGAAGTTTTAAGATTCTATATTTGTTTTCCTATCTTGGGTTGAAATTGAAAGAATGCAGCCTGGACCAGGAGAGAAACTTTGGTCAGGCCATTGCTTGAGTATTGTAGCGTAGTATGGGACTCACATTTTGGATATAAAAAACTGGAGTTTGAACGGGTGCCAAGGAGGGCAACTAGGTTTGTTTGTGTAAATTGCCGCATAATACAGTCAGTACATGATAAAATAGAGAAGCTGGACTGGGAGTCATTGGAAGACCGCAGACGTGTGTAGAGAGTGCTGGGAGTGTGTATTTGACGGTGATTTAATTTAATTTAATTTAATTTAATTGCAATGGAGCACAGGCTCCGGTGGCAATTTCCCTACACACCCATCTTCCCCCTATCCTGCACCTACCTACATTTGCCCTCTACAAATTTTATCTTTAAATTCTTTCAAAGTTTTCGGTAAATTATGCATCATTTTTCTTGGTAACTCATTCCAATCCCTGACACCATTACCTAAAAAAGAAAATCTTCCCACACCCTTGTGCCTGAAATCGAGTGCCAGCTTGTGGTCATGGTCATCTTTTCCCTTCCATGCACTACTTTTCATACCTAATCCAGTATCTTTCCATGCCTCGTTGCCAGTATATGCCCTTACACTCCCATGACCCTCCTCATCCTCCTCCTGTCTTGCAATGAATCCCATTCCAGCTCCTTTATCATATCCGTCACTGATTGTATTCTGCGATAATTTCCAAAAACAAATCTAGCAGTCCTTCTTTGCACCCTCTCCAACTCCTGTATTTGATACGTAAAATGAGGGTCCCATACTACACTACCATATTCGAGCAATGGTCTGACCAAAGTTTTGTAACCCAATTCCTTGACTTCTCTCGTACATCCCCTCATCACTCTCTCCAACAAGTGCAGAACCTTTTCCTACCACCTGTCCTATGTGTCCTGCCCAGTTAAGTTTGTTATCAAAAGTAATTCCAAGATATTTACATTTCACGTCTTCAGCAAGCAATTCTTTCCCCACCTTATATTCATAATTAACCTTTTGTTTTTTATTTGTGTATTTAATAAGCTAACTCTTCTTTGCATTTATCTTCATTCCATGTTTACCAAACCAATTAGATATCCTATCCAGATCACCCTGCAACTGTTTACAATCCCCTATCGTTTTGATTCTTTTGTACAGCATTATGTCATCTGCAAACAATCTAATTTCAGATAGTAAACAATCAACACAATTATTCATTAAAATAATGAATAGCAATGGTCCCAATGCGCTACCCTGTGGCACACCCATTTTTACTTCAACTTCTTTTGATACTACATTTCCTACCCTAACTTTCTGTTTTCTACCTTTGAAAAATTCTTCTACCCAGCAAATGACTTTCTTATCCACTCCAATGGTTTTTAGCTTATTTACTACCATTTAATGGCTTACTCTGTCAAACGCCTTAGACAGATCTAGTGCTAAACTATCAATTTGGCCTCCCTTGTCCATTTCATCTGAAATATCTTGCATATATCCCACCAACTGAGATTCGCATGAATATCCTTGCCTGAAACCATGTTGCCTGCTTGAAAACCTCACATATATTTCTGATGTGGTTGCATATCAATCTTTCCATTAATTTACCTACCACTGATGTCAAACTGATTGGCCTGTAATTCTCAATTCTATTTCTCGCCCCTCCCTTATGTACCGGTACTACTATCGCACTTTTCCAGTCCTGTGGTAAGCAGCAAGTGTCTAGACTCAATTTAAATAATTTTTCAAGATAAGGTACAATGTCACATCCAGCAATCTTTAAGCGGTAGAAGTCGTAAACTTAAGGAGTTGTCGCCACAACTCGCGATTTTATTTTCTTAACTACGGAAAGCACACATCACACCTAGAAACATAGTTTTTAATGTAGGGGAACCGTCAATAAACAGAAGCAGCAGAGGTCACTATTCAGCGGAGCGCAGTCCCAAGTGACATATCAGAACCAGACGCTTATTGTCCGAGTATTAATCGTATATGTATATGGATTACGTTAATCGTTGGGTCGTTAGGTAGGAAATGCGCTACATTTAATATTCAAATACATTTGTTCTTTTGGTAGGGTGCTAATAATACTCCTCACAGGATGACTAGGTAGCTAAGGGGCTAGAGCGTGTCATAGGTCGCTGGTTCGATACCGGTCGCAGGCATGAGAGTTTAAGTGTTGTGTCTGTGAATGTCTTGGAGAAAATTCACACTGGAGATACTGAAAGCACTGAAGGACATAATTACTATGGAACTGTCAGTATGGTCTAAGATGCTGAAAGTCATAAAAGAAAAAGAACAGGATGGTATCGTATAGGAATGAATGGGTATATTTGGTAATATCAAGATGGGGATACCGCTGCGGCCTCGCGTAGTAAACACACATATAACGTGGTATATATGACATCATTGTGACGTATGGTCCAGACTGCATTACAACATAAACTCAAATGATGATTGACGAAATCAGATTTTATAAATATGCGTTTCGGTCGTAATGCAGCGTGGACCATAGTGAAACCCAACCATAACGCTCGATGTTGGAGATATCCAATTTTCAGATCATATCTATAGCTGTTACAGTGTTGGTACGTGCAGATTGAATACGTCACAATGATGTCGTATACACCACGTGATCTGTGTGCTTACTACGCGAGGCCGTAGTAGCGGTATCCCCATCTCGATATTACCCATATTCACATTTAGGTTACTGTCCTGTGATGAGTGCTGTCAGACATGAACCACTAACGCAAAATTAGTATAACCATGTGCCAAGTGGTGCTAGCCCCATACAGATTGTATACATATTGTTAACATCAATTATTGCAACGTGAGGAAATACAGGAAAGCGAAATCAAATAGCTATGAAGCAATGGATTGGGAATTACAGGATTATTACAGAAATAATGTCTGTGGCTTTTCTCAATATACGAAACTCCTTTCTCAGCCAATTTCATTACTCATTAAACAATTCATAAGTACAATACGCATATTAATAAGTAAATCTAACACATGGACATGGACAATCGCAATCGGCTCTTACCTGCGAATCGGACTGCGCTTCGCTATATAGTGCCAACAAAAATTACCAATGTTGCGTCCGTTTATGGACGTTCGCCCCAAATAAAATAATAATAATAATAAATACATGTTTCCAGGCCTGATATTTGTTTTCCACCAAAATAAAATCGCAATTCCTGGCAACAACTCCCTGGATCTGCACGATGGAAGAATTGGGAGTACAGTTTGGAGGGAAAAAGTTGAGCATCGCCATAAACTAGCAATTGATATTTTTAGGTATAAGGGAGTGGGAAAATGGGACGGGAGAGCACATTCTCGGCATGCCCGAAAATGGTACTGACATGTTGAAATTTGTTTTAACTGCTTTTTTATAATGTCCTCTACACGTTTTGCACTCTCCTTATTGAAAAAGGTTTAAGTAGAAAGGCCGAAATATAAGAGTGACGCGCAGCTATTAGAAGCCGCCATTGCTGCAAAATCAATGACAATTTTTTTAAATGCTTGTTAAATCCTTTGTTGTAATGTTTTACTGCCGTTTCAGTCGCACGAAATGAACAAATAAAAAATGTTCTTTTTTAGGTAAGAGAACCAGGACTGGAATAAATTACTAAAGGAAGTTCTAAACAATTTATCAACAACAATTAAATTGGGAAACTACACTCAAAGAATTTAAGTAGGGATTGCAATCCAGCAAAGAGGGATCTCGCAATCCCGCGGGATCCCGCATCATTAGACAGTCTGGCTGATTCCACACAAAATTAAGCGGATCCGCAATCCGCAAAATGCGGCGAAAACGCGTGTTAGTCTGCGTGACTCGCTGCCCCACTCGATCTCTATCGTATGTTTAGCGCTGTTAGCCTGTACCCTTGAAGTTGGCATTTGACTCGAGTGTACAAACGTTTTTGTTAACCTTCGTCATTCGTAAGTAAATAGATACACTTTTACGTATTCATCAAAACTTACGTTTATTTGGAATACACATTTCTGTAATTTGAGTTATATTGCGTATTTACTACGATTTTCTAACTATATAACTATTTTTATGTGTCGCACACGTTATCTGAACTACACAGTTACAGCTTTTATTATCACGGTTTCATTATTCCCATTTTCTGTATTTGCAGATAAAGTAATTGTGACAATTTCCTTATTTGCGGCTGAAAATTTGATTATTCGTTGATACGAAACTAATATTATCGTAATTTTAACGATCGCTTACCTATTTATTTAGCAGCTATCAAATGGCAATTGTATATCCTATGACTTATTGCTGTTTCGGCCGCTGCCTCAATGCGTTTCTTTGACGCTCAGGCTTTCCCTTAATCTCCCTTCTCCTTATTATTATTTCGACTAAAGGCAAAAAAGGTTGGAATGAAGTTTTCACTGGTGCACCGACGAATTGTGTTGTAGGAACACCATACTTTGATGGCTGCCTCCGGCGTCTTCCGCAATTTGGTGTTTTTACAATTAAATCCGGAGATACTACCTATGAGGACTTCACTGCAATCATTGCCGAGAAAGTCTCCTTTCATACTAAAAAGTAATAATTTCCACTCTAAAAACGTCGCTACGCCACATAAGTAAAACTGAAATACTTGACAGTTTACGTGTTGGTGAGAAGTTTCTTTTAATAATATTGAATCAACTGTAACATCAATTAAGGAAGCCGGAGATATAATAATAAATCCCACAAAAACAGTTCTTGTGAAAAATGGCCAAGCCTCGAGCTTGTGCAGTGACAAAAAGTTATGAGATCTTGTTCTGAGCCAAGTCTACACTTTACAGAGTATATTCATTTCACTTTGTGAAATGGAATGATTTCTCTCGGTGTTATGGAACGTTTATTTAGAATTAAATAAAACTCTGGTAACTTGGCCATTAAGCATACCATGTTTTTAAACTTATGTGATGTATTTTATGACCTAACACTGAACATTTTCCATTTTTATTATTTATTTAAAAATTGGTTTAGATTAAAAAACAAACATTTAAAACCTCGACATACGGTATACTTAAGACATGCTAAAAAGTTTTCATGTCATTTTGCCAGTTAAAATATTGTTAACTGTTAATTTTTATTATTTAACTTTATTAAAAATTATTTATTTATTCAATGATTATTTAATTTATTAACGTTTTAAGTAACTATGTTTTAAATATACGAGTTAAAAAACTGTTTGCGCAAATCCCGCACGGATCCCGCGGGATTGTAGTCCTTATCTGTAAGGAAGTGAGGATATGATTGTTGTAATCGATTAGTTCTTAACACTAATATATTATGAAAAATAATAAAAGAAATTTTATATGAAGCGCATTTTGATGACGGATTATTATGTTAACTCGAAGAGACAAATGGAAAGTGAAGAGTAAAAGTTTTCGATATCTTGCTACGTTCTCGAGATATCGACTCTTAAAAATCATATATATTATTTCTATAAGGTATTTTTTTGTCACAAGCCTATATCTTCCTTCATACTTAACCGAAATCAATGAATGAGATGCCATTTTAAAGCTTATGGTCTCCACTTTGGTTAAATCGTGTTTTAAACAAGAAAGTTTTCGGAATTCGACCCTTAAAGGGCAAAAATGTAAATTTTTCTAAAATGCTGTTTTCTGTGTTACGAGTCAGTTATATCCCTGGATACTTATATGAAACCGTTTTATGAAGTATCGTTTTAAAGATTAAGATCTCCGCTTTAGTGATGTGATATATTAAGCCAGAAAGTTTTCGGAATTCGACCCTTAAAGGGCAAAAGTATCAATATTTTTGCAATGCGTTTTTGTGTCACGAGCGATTTATCTCTCTTAATATCTAACCGATATAGATAAATGAGGTATCATATTAAAGAATGAGGTCTCCTCCATGGTAACATTATATTTTAAGAAAGGAATTTTTCCTAATTCGACCCTTATAGGGCAAAAATGTCACTTTTTCTAAAATGCGTTTTTTGTATCTCGAGCTATTTATCTCCCTGGATATCTAACCAAAATCGATAAATGAGGTAGGATTACGAGGAGTAATTTCTCAGCTTTGTGACATCATATTTTAAGAAAGAATGTGTTTGGAATTCAACCATTAAAGGGAAAAAGTATAAATTTTTCTATAATGCCTTTTTGTGTCATGAGCGATTTATCTCCCTTGATTTCTAACCGATATAGATATATGAGGTATCATATTAAAGAATAAGATCTCCGCCGTGGTAACATTATATTTTAACAAAGGAATTTTTCGTAATTCGACCCTTAAAAGACAAAAATGTCAATTTTTCTAAAATGCGTTTTTTGTATCTCGAGCCATTCATCTCCCTGAATATCTAACCAAAATCGATAAATGAAATAGGAATACAAGGAGTAATGTATCAGCTTTGTGAAATCATATTTTAAGAAAGAATGTTTTTGGAATTCAACCGTTAAAGGAAAAAAGTATAAATTTTTCTATTACCGATTTTTGTGTCACGAGCGATGTATCTCCCTTGATATCTAGCTGATATAGATAAATGAGGTATCATATTAAAGAATAAGGTCTCCACCGTGGTAACATTACATTTTAAGAAAGGAATTTTTCGTAATTCGACCCATAAAAGGCAAAAAAGTCAATTTTTCTAAAATGCGTTTTTTGTGTCTCGAGCCACTTATCTCCCTTGATATCTATCCAAAATCGATAAATCAAGTACGATTGTGAGGAATAATGTCTCAGCTTTGCTGACATCATATTTTAAGAAAGAAGTGTTTGAAATTCAACTATTAAAGGGAAAAAGTATAAATTGTTCTACAACGTATTTTTGTGTCACGAGCCTTATATTTCCCTTGATATCTACACGATATAGATAGATGACATATCGTATTAAAGACTAATGTTTCCGCCGTGGTAACATTATACTCTAAGAAAGAAATTTTTCGTAATTCGACCCATAAAGCGCAAAAATGTCAATATTTCTAAAATACGTTTTATGTGTTTCGAGCCAATTATCTCCCTGGATTTCTAACCAAAATCGATAAATGAAGTAGTATTATGAAGAGGAATGACTGAACTTGGTGACATTATATTCAACCTCACTATTCATCGCATTTTATTCGCGAAATTTTCGCACGGGTCGTCTAGTTATTAATAATAGGTATAATTCTTTGTGCCTTTGGTGACGTTTTTCTTCTCGTCAATGCAGCACTTAGAACAAACCATTTCACTTTTGAAATAAAATATAGGCCCTACTGATAATCAAGCGATATATCAAAACATTTTATTCCTCATAGTCGATTTGTCTCGTCAAGCTACATAAGAATCCTTCATAAAATTGCGGCCTAACGGTTGCCATAGAATCTCCCAACACATAATAAGTTGGTTATATATCGAAACCATTAATATTGGTACAGCAGTCAACGGGGATATGGATAAAGGTTTGTGATTTCTTTTCGATTGTGAAGTTGGCTGCCCTGTTTCCGCTGATACCATTATCTCTGATTACGTTGTGTATTCTCTGTAGTCGGTGGAAGTTTGAATTTCTGGGAAGACACCTCTCTTTTTTCTTCGTTTTTTGAAGCAATCTATGAATAACGATTACGCAACTCATTTCCACTTCTGAGTTTCCTTTCACGGTTGCCAGTACTTATGCAGTCCCTGGTCCACTCTTGCTATTTGTTCTTTTGAGAATAGCGTTCTTTCCCTAATTGGATTTTCGGTTATTTTCGAGTTGGCGATACCGCTGCCTAGCGACTGTTAACGTGTCGTCATCGTGACGTCACGTTCACGTACAGTCATTTTTGTGACTATTGTGCCCTCGCTACGCTCGGTCACAATAATTTAAAGCTGTACAATATCAACATAAACTGATATCCCGAAGGTGCATCAGATGCAGGCGGCCGCTGGTAAGCGGCCGCAGATGTCCGATAACACAACCAGATGTTCAACTATATTTTCTAATATTTCTATGATGAAAAATTGACTGTACGTGAACGTGACGTCACGATGACGACACGTTAACAGTCGCGAGGCAGCGGTATCGCCAACTCGAAAATAACCGGATTTTCTTGGGATATAAGCTTTACCCCCATAATTTTTCTTCTGAACACTTTCCTCTGTTAAAATATCTTCCGACATGAATCCAGATGTACTTTTTACACCCATTTAACTTGAGTCATCCTGTTCTCTTGAAAGTTAAGAATTTTGTTTGCTAGGCCTATCTCCTGTTTGTTCTTATAATTTTTATTGTGGGTCGTGGTTTGTGAATATTAACTTCTTCGTTGTAAGTAGTTCAAAGAGTTGTTTGGCCTAGAACATAAAAGTAGTAAGGCCAAGTTTATGCCGCGATAAATGACATTATTGACATACATGCGGCGATACAGTGTTTGGCTCATTGTGCACGTGATTGAGGATTAGGTTGAAATGTAGCCTGGACCAGAATGACAACTGAAAGATTTACTGCAGATCGCGCTTCCGTCAGTAACGACGTCATAATATACTGAAGTCACTGGCAAGACTTATTGTTTTCTAGCAGTAATTCTGTTGTAATACAGATTGTACCATTATTTTAAAGCAGAAATTTGGTTGTGATACAGCCCGGCCCAGCAAGAAACCGTTAAATGTATTTTCGAAAGTATTTCTAGCGAAGTTTTGCGTTTGACCACTGCAGTATTATGACGCCAGTTCCTGGCAGAATCGCGATCTCCAATAATCCCCAACTGAAACTTCTTGGCATAGCATTAGGTAGGAGGAACACAATCATTTTAAGCTCCTTTCATGGAGAGTTAATCTACTACTATAGAAATGCTCCTAGTGATGGCTAAAGAATAAAGATTCATATTTAAATACACCCATCCTTAAAATAATCATATTTAGGCGTACTGCAAATTTTTCTGGATTTGATTGACATGTTTTATGCTATTTAAACTCAGGGTAGAGTACTGTAGTTAAAGCAGATTTGCGATATCCATTTAATCAGTCGTTAGCACTTTGGTTAGACCATTGCTTGAATGTGGTGGTGTAGTATGGGACCCACATTCTGGCTATCAAATACAGGAGTTGGAAGGGATGCAAAGAGGGGCTGCTAGTTTTTTCTCAGGAGATTACTGCAGGATACTATCAATAACTGACATGTTAAAGGAGCTGAAATGGGACTCATTGGAAGAGGGGTTGGGTGAAGAGTGTGATGGGAGTGTATTATTGGTGTTGAGACTGAAAAGATATTGGTGGGAGAATAATGCGAGGTATATGGAAGGGAGAGATGACTTTGCCACAAGATAGCACTTGATTTCAGGCAAGAGGGTGTGGGAAGATTTTCGTTTGTAGGAAGGATCGGGGATTGGAATAAATTACCAAGAGAATTGAATTTACCAAAAATGCTGAATGAATTTACCGTCGAGATTGATAGAGGATGAAAGTAGGTGGATACAATAAAGGAAAAAAATTCAAGTTTAGGGAAATTGCCACCAGAATGTGCACTCCATCACAGTTAAATGAAATACCAGCGCTCTTTGTGGTAGTCTGTTTTTAGGCAGCGTTGTAGTAGTAGTAGTAGTATTTTATTTGTCCTCTAAATCTATACATGTACTTTATACATAATGATATGAGACACGTCAATTATAAAACATGATTTACATTTTCATTACATTATTTACATTAAATTAATTCATACAATTCAAATATTCTTCTATAGAGTAAAAGGAGTGGTATTGAAGGTATGACATCAACAATTTCTAAAAAATTCCTCTTTCTGATGTTGCTATTACATTATGTGGTAATTTATTGAAAAGCTTAATCCGTATGTGAAATGTTCCATTTTGATACATTTTTGATTTTGTATGCATAATAAGCAAATCTGATTGTTTCCTTGTGAAATGATCATGTACCTCGTTATTTGTTTTAAGAGCTGCATCTTTACCTGTGACATTTTTTCCGCAAACATCCAGGTGAATGATAACATGTTCCCCAATCTCCACATCATAAGCTATACATTACATTAACGAAAAATTAACTTATCACACACTGAACGTAGTTTCACGTTTCTCAGACAAATTGAATCTCAGCATCCCTCCAGTATACGCGAAAATAACTGGAAACTACCTAATTTATATTTCCATCGTATTAGTCTCCATGTGGATGAGAGCATGGAAAGCAGACATGTGAAAAACTGGGGATTGTAATACGAGGGTAGACTTTAAAGTAAGGTCTCCAACGGTGTAGCATCGCCGCATCAGGAGCTAGACGAAATCTGGCAACGCCGCCGTGTTCCCTGACTCGCGGGCTAAATTCCTGGTGGGGGAAGACACGGCTCGGCCGCTCAGTCTTGGCTCAGCAGCCGTCCGCGATGGAACTGCCTCTCGCTTCTCCGTCCAGGTGTGAAATTCGTTCGGTCATCCGCTTTTTGACTGCACAAAAAGTGCCACCCATCGAAATCCATCGTCAGCTAGTGAAAGTTTACGGGGAAAAATGTATGGACATCAAGAACGTGCGTAAGTGGGCACGTGAGTTCATTTCCGGCCGCATAACCGTTCACGACGAGGAGAGAAGTGGCCGGCCGTCGCTCTCAGACGAGATCGTCCAAGCTGTGGAGGCAGAAATGCTCAAAAACCGTCGTGCTACTGTTAAGGAATTGGAAGAGAAGCTTGGAGGAGTGTGCAGCAAGGACGCAATTCGAGTTATCCTTAAGGAGAAGTTGCTGTATCACAAAGTTTCGGCAAGATGGGTGCCAAAACAGCTGACCGAAGACCACAAGCGGCAGCGCGTGGAATGTGCGGAGGAAGTTTTGCGGCGTTTTGAAGAGGAAGGAGAGGAATTTTTAGATGGTTTCGTAACGGGGGATGAAACATGGGCTCATCACTATACACCTGAGACAAAGCAGCAGTCCAAACAATGGCGCCACAGCTCGTCTCCAAAACCGAAAAAGTTCAAGGCAACACTGTCAGCCGGAAAGGTGATGGCAACTGTGTTTTGGGACCGTCGCGGCTTGTTGTTAGTGGATTTCATGCCTAAAGGAACCACTATCAAGTTCTGAGAGATATTGTGAAACCCTCCAAAAGCTTCGCCGAGCCATTAAGAACAAACGCCCAGGAATGCTGACCAAAGGAGTCAATTTTCATCACGACAACGCGCGCCCGCATACAGCGAATCGGACGACCGAGCTGATCAAGAAGTTTGGATGGAAAATCGTGGAACACCCTCCCTACAGTCCGGACGTCGCCCCCAGCGACTATCATCTGTTCCCCGTCCTGAAAAAATACCTCGGAGGGAAGAAATTCGAGTCGGACGCGGAGGTTCAAGAAGAGGTCACCAACTGGCTGCGCGACGCGGACGCAGGGTGGTACGAGGACGGAGTACAGAAGTTCATCGTGCGGATGCGGAAGGTCGTCGAGAAAAATGGCGATTACATTGAAAAATAGCTTAGGCCATGGCCTTTCCAACGGTGTATAAATCAATGTAAATAAATGTCATTTTCTATGAGAAAAAAAATAGGAGACCTTACTTTAAAGTCTACCCTCGTATATCTGAGCCACTGAAATTATGGTCAATTTTTAGTATATATACCTCAATGAGACAAATTTAAAGAAAAGAATAAAAAAAATTTGATTTCTCACTCATTTCTCAAGATATCATATCTCAAAACTGAAGGTGTTAGGTTGATAAGTGGCTTGGACCAGACGAAAAATTATGCAAAAGTGATATTTGATAATAAATTCTTATGTAACTCAACAACACAAACTGAAAGTAAAGAATATTATTTTTTGTTACCTCTCTTAGTCTTCGAGTTATTGTATCTAAAAATTGAGGTGCTTAGGTTTTCATGCTGCTTGGACCACAAAAAAATTCGCCGAAGTCACTATGAACTACACGATGAACTTGCACAATAGGTGTTTTTTCTTCTTCGTAACTGTGGTGGCTAGGTTAAAATACGGCCTGGACCAGAAGAAAAATTTCATCAAAAGCACAAGGTACTATACCTACATCTGATTTTTAACATTTGATATCACGGGAACTAAGCGAGATACTTTCATTTTGTCTCACTGAGATATATAAGAATCTACCATTAAATATAACAAATTTCAGTGGCTCGGATATCGTAGTATTGCCGAAGAAACTGCCATCATCAGTAATTTAGATCCCAATACCATTGAGCCTACATGCAGGCAGCTGAATTAATACGTCCTTAATATTGTGCCAAAGAAAGCAAAGAAATATTGATGTTCCAACTACTTATGATATACATTTAGTGTTAATTATTATTCTGATCCAGGATTCGTATGTTGCTATACATGTGTAACTACTGCCATTTACATGAATCAATGACATCAGTTGCACGTAAAATTATAATTAAAAAATAAATTCTTCACAGCAGTAACACATTGGCTTTGCATTTAGGAGAACTCTGATTCGAATCCCCTTCTGTTAATCCAGATTTGAGTTTTCCAGGATTTACTTAAATACTCTAAGTGAAAGATTTGATAAGCGCTACTTACTGAACCCATGTAAATTAAAAGGGGTTTAAGGTGCTGCAGAATGTCATTTACAATTGTGACTCAAACTGTAGGCCTATACATTGTGGTGCATACTTTCATCCTCACTCAGGTATTGACATAATGAAAGCAACATAAAATCATAATAAATTCTAAAATCCTTGTATTTTATGCTGTTGTAATATAACCTATTATTAACATCTATTATACAATATAAGATTTTAATTTTTGGTTTCAGTTTATAGTAGTTTTGCTTGTGGATTTGAATTATCTTCCTAGTTTATTTAGGTATTAATAGTTTTAGCTTAGTGGTTGTTATATCACTGTGATGCAGTTATTTTTAAGCTGTGAAGCTTTTAAAAATTAGATTAACAGTATCAATCTGCTACCTCATTGGATCAGGGATATACAATGGACCAGGCCCTGCATACCAGCCATTCTGATTGCAGTTTACCAGTGCCTCATAAACTACGCATTACACAAACAACATAAAACTCAAGTTTCATGTTTTGCAGATAGATGGCAACACAACCACTTCCCCTACAAAAACTTTGACAGGCCTATACTTTGGGAACTTTCTAAAGATGATGTTTAAAAGTAGCGGTGAATATGATTGTAAAATAGTAAATATTGTAATTTTAGTGTTTTATTAAGAGTGCCATTTTGAAGCAACTACATAAGTAGAAAACTTATAGTGGTGATGGATATGTTGAAAAGTTAGTAAAGGTTCATGAAAAGGAAGATGATCATAACAATAAATTGACTTCAGGAATTAGACAATTAGAACTTTCCATTCATGGTTAAATGAATAGATTTGATTAGCAAAAAAGAAAGCCAAACAGCAACAAATAAATATTTAGATGGAAATAACTGTGAGTTATTATTTTATCAAAGCTTACTGAACAAAAATAAGGTGCTGTTATTGCATATGTTACCTACTTTTTGTAGAATATTTTCACAATGCAATGTTTGATTCCTAAAACAATATGAATTCATATTGTCAGTGTAAAAAAAGCCAATGAAGTAAAATACCGTATTTTTAATATCATTATATAGTGTTTGTCTGATCAAACAATAAAATCAGGCAAGCAGATAAACAATCATAACTAAAAGATAACAGCTTTCTTTTAACCAAGGTAAATTACATACATAATAATATTCTGTCCATGATGGACTGGTGGAATTCAGCGAGTGTGATATCAAATTTGGGTAGATATTGAAAACATCAACAAGTCACAATTTAGTTTACATTTTTTAAATGTGTATACAATTCCAAGAACCTAGCGAGGTATCAGAAATAATATTTTGTGCATGATGGATTGTTGTCGTTGCTTTAGGGCGCGTCGACCATAATGGATTGGTGGATTCAGCGACTGTGATATCAAATTTGTGTTACAGATTTTTACTTCTTTCTTGACACAGACATATAGTTAAGATTTTAGTATTTTGTCATTCAACTTAGCATAGTTTTGAACCTTCTTTGTAAAGTTCTTGGAGGATTATTTTTGTCACAGGTAAAATGAGTCGACACAGTAGCACTTCTGACAATCATGATGATGATAAGGATGAAGATTCCACTGAGGAGCCCCCTATAAAACAGCAGAAATTAGACCAAGTAAGTACTCTCAAGATTAATTATTAATACAAAATATAAAACATATCATAAATTGAATTATGTCTTGGAATATGTGTAAAATTGCAGATTGTAGGAAGCATGATGTCTGTCTTTGTTATGTAAACCATTCAGGCCCTGAAATGATAATATAAACTAAGCCTCTATGAGATTCATATATGTTTAATTAGAGAATCATTGTTTTTTCTCCCTTCCTAAACAAAATGCCACTTCTCTAATTTGTATGCAATATTCACCATCCTCGTTAAGACTTGTTAGTACTTCCCTGCATTCATTTATGCTAAATGTCCTACATTTCTATATTTAATTATTGATTTCTGAAATAAAACTATATGCAGCTGCAGGGTTATAATATTTAATTATATTGCAACGGAGTGCACACTCCAATGGCAATTTCCCTACATACCCATCTTCCCCCTTCTTGCACCCACCTACATTTGCCCTATACAAATTTCAACTTTAAATTCTTTTAATGTTTTTGGTAAATTATTCACCATTTCTCTTGGTACCTTCTTCCAATCCCTGACCCCCCCCCTCCCTAAAAAAATAACCTTCCTATACCCTTGTTCCTAAAATCAAGTGCCTCCTTGTGGTCAAGGTCATCTTTTCCCTTCCATGCATTACTTTTAATTCTGACACCAATATCTTTCCATGCTTCATCACCAATATATGTCTTGTACACTCCCATGAACTCCATCCTCCTGTCCCCAATGAATCCATTCCAGCTCTTTTATCATATCTGTTACTGATTGTGTTCTGTGGTAATTTTCAGAAACAAATCTATCAGCCCTTTTTTGCACCCTCTCCAACTCCTGTATTTAACACTCAAAATGTGGGTTCCATACTATACTACCATATTCAAGCAATGGTCCGACTACAGTTTTGTAACCCAATTCCTTCTTGTACATACCCTCATCATTCTCTCCAACAAGTGCAGAATTTTGAAATCTTTTTCTACCACCTGTCCAATGTGTCCAGCCAGGTTAAGCTTGTTATCAAATGTAATCCAAAGATATTTACATTTCAGGTCTTCAACAAACAATTTTTTCCCCATATTATAATCACCAGACCCGCCGTAAGTGGGCGTGCAAGGCGTGCACCGCACGCAGGCGGTACACCGAAGGGGCGGCAAAACGAGTGATCGACAGTCGCCGCCTCGCGATAGTTGCCACTCCATTGTCACTGCGACGAAATAAATTTGCGGTGTATTATATAGCCGGCAACCTTTTTTTTTTTGCTCAACAGCTGCTTCGGTCGGCCGGCGACACTCGGAATGGCAACAATGGGGGCGGCAAATAATGTTCGAAGGGGCGGCAATCTCAGTTTTTTGACCCCGTTAGGAAAATTTCCTAAATCCACCACTGGCTGTAGCTAGACAGGGGGCGGCATAATCGGTATTGCACGCAGGCGCTGAAACAGCTAGCGGCGGGCCTGATAATCACAATCAACCGTTAGTTTTTTTATCTGTGTATTTAATAAATTTACTCTAAGTTGCATTTACCTTCATCCCATATTTACCAACGTATATCCTTTCCAGATCACCCTGTGGTTGTTTACAGCCCTCTACCATTTTTATCCTTTTAAATAGCATTATATCATCTGCAAAAGCAGTGAGGGAGCCAATTTCCAGTGATGATGGGGTCAGGACTAGGGATTGCAATCCAGGAAAGCAGGATCCCACAACATTAGACAGTCTGGTGGATCCCACACAAAATTAAGCGGATCAGCAATCCGCAAAATGTGGCGAAAACGTGTGTCAATCTGCGTGACTCACTGTCCAAATCGGTATCTATCAGATGTTTTTCACTGTTTGGCTGTACCCTTGCAGTTGGCATTTGACTTGTTTCTGTCAACCTGCATCATTCGTAAGTTAATACATCCAATTTTATGTATTAATTAAAACTTCTGTTCATTTTGAGTGCAAATTTCTAAAATTTGAGCTATGTTGCACATTTAGTATGATTTTCTAACTATATGTTAAGTATTTTTTATGTGTCACACACGTTATCTGAACTACACTGTTAAAGCTCTTTATTCATGGTTTCATTATTCATTTCTGAATTTGCAGACAAATGAATTGCCACAACTTCCTGTTTTTGCGGCTGATAATTTGATTATTCGTTGATACGATACTAATGTTATCATAATTTTAATGATCACATAAATATTTATGTAGTACCTATCAAAAGGCAATTGTATATCCTTGTTTTGGCTGCAGACTCAATGCATTTGAAAAAAATGATCTTTGACGAAAGCCGCCTGCTTACATGTGCCACTCATGGAGGAGTATATTCCTTCCTCCATGGTGCCACTGTGGCTTTCGATTAATACCTCTTTGGAAGATTTGGTTAATCCCCATAATACATTATTTTTGAGTAAATAGCATGTGTCCTTTCAAATCAATGTTATTATTTTGACTAAAGAAAAAAAAAATTATAATGAATTCTTCAGGACAGTATCGCCGGATTGTGTTGTAAAAACACCGTACTCTGCCGGCTGACTCTGCCATCTTCCTCGCATGTGAGATTTCGTCTTTTTACAACACAATCCAGAGACACACATATGAGGACTGCAATCATACACAGAGAAAGTATCCTTTCTAACATAAAAAAATTAATTTCCTCTCTAAAATGTCATTACGCCACTTAACGTAAAACTGAAATACTTGACAGTTTATGTGTTGGTGAGTAGTTTCTTTTAATAACAATGAATCAACTATAAGATCAATCAAGGAATCAGGAGGCAGAATATAATGAATCCCGCAAAAACAATTCTTGCAAAAATAGGCCAAGTCTCATGCTTGTGCAGTGGCAAAAAGTAATGAGATCTTGCACTGAGTTAAGCCTACACTTTACAGAGTACATTCACTTCATTTTGTGAAATAGACTGCTTTCTGTCAGAATTATAGAATGTTTACTCAGAAGAAAAAAAAATGCATACCATGTTCTTAAACTGAAATTGATGTATTGTAAGGCAGATAATATGAGCTAACACTGAATATTTTAAATTTTCTATTTTTATTTGAAAATTGGTTTATATTTAAAAACAAACATGTAAAACCCCAAAATATACTTAAGATATGCTAAAAAATTTAATTTAATGGTACAAATTCCGCAGAATTGGAAACACTGCGGGATTGCAATCCTTAGTCAGGACAGTGCCTTTTTTAGGTTAGGGGCTGCTGGTGAAGGGACGGAAATAGATTATTAAAGTGATACTGATTGGAGACCCATGATGGGAAAAAATCACAGATCGTAATAAAATAGATGAAGTTGCTGAAACAATAATTGACTGGGGTAAAACTGGGAAAGAGGAGATAAATGCTGAAAATATAAAGCCGGTAATAAGGGTGTTAATGGTAAACTGTAGAAGTATAATGAACAAAGTAATCGAATTTGCAAACTTAATAGAGATACATGAACCACAAGTAATAATTGTAGTTGAGAGTTGGTTAAAAGAAGAAGTACTAGACAGTGAGGTTTTTCCTGATGGTTACAGAGTGTACCGCAGAGATAGAGGAGTAATTGGCGGAGGAGTTTTCGATTAGTTAACAAAAACTACCACAGTACGCTGGCATTCGTAGATCAAGACTATGAGTTACTTGGGGTAGATTTCTGGGATAGTAAAAAAGAAAAAAAAACAGAGTGTTGGCTGTTTACCGCAGTGGAAGAATGACAGAAGAAGATGAGGCTCTTGGGGAGAAATTAAATTCATACTCAGATTTCAGAGGTGAGAATAGAATGGTCATTATTGGTGGGGATTTAAATTTACCAGGTGTAAACTGGGAAGGAAATAAGATAAATAACACAAAGGAACAAAGATTTGCAAATATCTTAATAAGGGAAGGAGGATTTACACAAGTGGTTGAGCGAGACACTAGGGGACAAAACATTGTGGGATGTCAAGTATCGGAAGGAATAAGAAGTGATCATGAAGCAGTTCTGATGGATATTAGATGATTCAGTGAACCAGTAGCCTTTTTTAAGAAAGCTTTTTAATGTTTGATTTCTATTTAGTTAGGCAACCTGGCCAGTGAACCCACTTGTGGGGCTCGGGTCCAGGGTACTTTTGCCCCACTTACAACCCCCTCCCCCTTTCTCCCCCAATGCCGACCCTGGTATCAAATACAGAAGTTGTAAATTACTGCAGAACATAAAAACCAACTGGTATTGCATAGGAATTGGTTTGTGATTCATTGGAAGTCAGGAGACAGGTAAAGAAGATGTTGTGCGGTTATTATTATTTGTAGAACAAATAGGAGCAGTGCATTGATAAGAAGAGATGAACTGCTAGTTGATCTCTGGTGTATTTTTTATTGTCACCATGGCATGAGCTTCTGGTAGTGACATATCAGGGGATACAAATCTCTACAAAAATAAAGGAGGTGCAGCAATGATTAAAACACAGAAGAATGAAGAAAGTATTTTTTATGTCATATGTCGAGATGAGGAACTTAGGTTATTTCGGAAGTGTAATGGAAGAGAATGGGATAAACAGGCAGAAGATCACAGGAATTATACTGGTGTGAGAGGCATGATAGATGGGAGAGAAATGCAAAATAATTATTTAAATGACCTAGTGTTTGTCATTGTTGATGTAAGGATCTGAAGCAGAAGGATGATAGGAACAGTTATTTACAGAATCCAGGCTCTGAAGTTGAATTTTAAGATGAAGGAATAAACTGTACAGGTTGAAAAATGAGAGCGTAATAATAATCATTTATGAGGAATCTGTACAAGAAGAAAAAGAAAGATCAGGACTCCAGTGGCACATCAAGAAAGGGTGTCAAAAAATATGCAGTCTCAAATTAGAAGCAAAGAGTCTTATAGACCACTAAGACACAGATGGATCAAAATAACTACTGTACAAGATATAGAAATGAGTTGGACAGTAGTGATAGAAGAGGAATGATGGAAGGAGATCAGAACAACTGGAGATTTTTGCTTTCCACACAGATCAGGTCAATGGCTCTGTTGGTGAATTTGCTTACTGCTGATCTGTTGTTTCTTTTCATGTTTTTTGCCTCTGCTTGTCCCAAAATAAATTTTTTGATCAGTAAGACATTGAAATTTACAATTTGTAGGAAAAACACTAATTTGTTGTTGAGTATTTCTTGTTTTAGTTGAAAATGTTTTCTGTGGTGTTATTTTATGGGTGTGCATAGGAATTTAGATTCCACATTGACTGTAGTACCAGATGAAAGGAACTTGCCGTCCCACCCCTTGACACAATGACTTAGTATGCCTCCTTCGACCAACCTTTAGATAGTTTAGTTTCTTTTAGACTGTAGGATTACTTGTATATCATCATTTTTCTTTCAGAGTGCACAGGAGCCTGTGATGAAAAATTATGCCAAATGTGAGCACCCTGGCCCAAGATTGTGTATTGAGAATCTTCCAGATGAATTAATAGTGAAGATCTTGTCTCGTTCGACATTCCAGGATCTGGTAAAAATAACGCAAAATGTGTGCAAACAATGGAGAAGACTGTCTCATGATTCTCAGTTGTGGTGTGATAAGGAGTTGTATATAGAGTAAGGAACATTTTTTTTTTCTTCTGCTTGCTTATTGCGGTAGTTGTAATTTTTGTTGATATTGCCTTAAATTATAGCTCATCTGGCTTAAAGAGGCTACATCCTGAAACAAGGAGTCATAAAGCTGTAAAAACTAATAAATAAATTAAATTACCTTAAATTGTGGAGCACTTTCTTTTGTGAGATGACATGCAAGAATTTTTACATTATTTTTAAGTCTTTGTGGTTGTTAATGGTATATGGTGCAATCTATAGACTTTTGTGAACTGACCGAATTGGTGTAAATCTACCGAACCCAAGGATTCATTCTCAAAGACACATGTTTATTGATGATCCCAATTTGATTCTATGTGGCTCACAAAGAGTGGACAAGGGATGTACTTTGCATTACTGACAACACAAATGATACTAGAAATTTTCCTCTGGTGAGATAGTTTTCTGTGTAATATCTAAAGTAAATTTTCACATCTCTGTCTCAAGTTTATATATGATCATTAAGAGATATTCTTTGAGCTTTTTCAGTTAGGATATGATACAGGCTAAAAGTTTTACTATGATTCTTTCTTAATGATACTTTGTTGCAATTGTTGTAAGAACAATAGAAGAATGTGTTGCACTTGTTCAATTCATTTTTTCAGAGGTCCTCATTCTGATGCTGAAATGAAAAGGTCACTGCAGCTACTACCTCAGCTGCAAACTCTCATTCTGCTGCGCGACGTCAAGCCATCACTCGTGCGTGACTTCTGCAGTAGTTGTCAGTACCTCACAACTCTGAAAGTTGCACCCACTCAGAAGATGAGCTGCTATGTAAGTTGAAGTGTCTTGCGGATGTTCAGTGGAAGCTTAATGTGGAGTGTTGTCATTCTTGGCAGAGTATAGCGCAAAAATGGATGTTGTATTAGAAACTATTTGAGATGAATATTGTGTATCGAGTAAATCACTTCTTGAGCAGTCAAAACGTTTCCATAAAAAAAAAATACAAAAATCTGATACATAAACAAGAATAATAACAGGTAAAATTTATTTGTCCAGTGCTGGCTGGCTGTGAAACAAATAATTTTATATAGGAATAATTTATGAAGCTGTTCAATTAGTACATGTACATGAAAATTTATTTTGTGATGGTTGTAAAATTATTTGTGTGCTAGAGAGCTATTAAGACATATCAAGAAGCCAGCACATTGTTACATATCAGATGAGAATGTTTACACTATAGAAAGTTAGTTCTGGCACTATCAAAAAGAAGTACTGGAGAAAAAACTTAGAGTTCTTCTCAGATTGTATTAACATAGTTATAGCATGTTCAGTTAACAGAAGCGACAACTGCCCTTGCTGTTATATGCAAAGGGGAAAATTACAACTGTACGCAACAGACACTTGAAGAGGGAGGAATGGAGGGGGTGGTGGGGTTATGGGTGGGGCAGAGAGCATATGATCTCGAGCCACCAGTTCGGAGTGGACAAGGCATAGGAGCACATCTGTTGGAAATTTATAACAAATTGTGAATTTAACATGCTTTCTTTACCACAGTCTCGTTATTGGAAATGAACTCGAACACATGTGATTACATATAAAAATAAGTACCTGGGTGACCAATCTTCGCTCGGCATCTTTTGATTTCTGTTCAGTATGCAAGATTTCTTCAAAATCATTAGAGACGTTTGTGAGAAATTAATTTTATCGGGGACTGCACCATTTTCGGAACCGACGCGGAATTGGTAGTGACCTGTTGAAATTTGTTTTAATTTCTTCATCATTATGTCCTCTTTACGTTTTGCGCTCTTGTTTTGCGGAAAACTTGCCAGGAATTTAAAATGCCGAAATATGACAGCGATGCACAGCCGTTGGATACTGTCAGCGTTGAAAAATCAGTTGATTTTAATCTTTTATTGTAATGTTTCTTGCCGTTCAGCTTTTCTCCGTTGGAAAAAGTCGCATTTAATTGACAAACAGAACATTTTTATCCGAGTTGTAATACGGTGATTAGATGGTATCTTCTATAGAAACGAGCAGTCAGAGATTACTTCCATTGTAAACAAATACACCATTTCCTATGGACTCCGCAGAATGCAATATTGTGTAAAAAATTTCTCTTGGTCCAGGCTATATTTAAACCTAACCATGAAATCTATAATGAAACGAAACTGTTTAGGTTGATATGATCCCTGTACCGATAATTTTTTTGTTACTTCTGCAGTGCTGATAGCATTTTGCAGTTGCTCAGCCTCATATTTCGGCATTTTTAATTTTTCTAGCAACTTCCTGCAAAGCAAGAGTGCAAAATGTGAAGAGGACATGTTGACGAAGCAATTAAACCAAATTTCAACAGGTTACCATTAATTTCGCCAAGGTTCTGAAAGTGGTGCAGCTCCCATTTTATCTAATTTCAAAAGTTGCTCATATAATAATATTAGATTGGATAGATGGGAGCATATTAAACAATTCTATCAGAGGTAGGACTGCCACTTCCTTTTCTCTGGAACCTACAATTTAATGAACAATCCCAACCACAGAACGCCCCACCGTAGTTCATATGGTTAAATACATATCTTAAAAATTCTTGCTCCCACCGGAATTTGAACCCGGGATCGTAGCCAGAATTGTTTAAGAGCTAGTGCAGTAACCACCTTTTCCCCCACTAATCACATATTTGCTATACATTCAATATATTTCCTTCCTACCTACTTAAGAACTGCAGTCTATTAAATAAATACCTTGAATAATCGTCAGAATTTTCTTCAATTGAGTCTTCACTGGGCGAAGTTCGAGTAACTTGGTTGAGATGATTTTCTATTAGGTTTTCTTGAAATGATTACATATATTATTTTTGTCAAATAAAGTATCACTTCTGACCATGCCAAATTTTAAATATCTTCTTTTTAGATGTTTTACAATACAACAGGTAATGATAACCACTTTTTCAATATTTTTTTTCAAAGAAATTATTAAAATATAAGTATTACTTCTGACAAAGCCACTTTGAAGTATTTGGGAAAATCATGACTGGAAACTGTGGCGCCCATCGTAGGTACGTTGCGAAGGGGATGGGTTGTAGTTGGTGTAAGAAGTGGTTTCACCGGGCATGTGGGGAAGAGGAAATGGGGGAAATAAATGAGGCTCTCCCATTGCTTTGTTCACTGTGTTTTAGGGATGATAGGATGTGGGAGATGGGCGAAACGATTAGGGAGTTGCGTGAAAGGATCAGGGTTCTTGAGGCTCGTCCTGTGGAGGTTCAGCCTCTGCAGGCGTGGTCTGTGGTGGCCTCGCCTGTGGAGGCTCAGACTACACAGACTAGCCTGTGGGGGCTGAGCTTGTCGAGGCTCAAGCTGTAGAGGCAGAAAGTAGAGATAGTGGGTTGGATGAAGTTGATAAGGATGGGTGGGAGCTGGTAACAGGTCGTAGGAGAATCATGGTTAACAGGATGAACAAGCCAGACACTTCAGTAATTGTGGGAAAAAATAGGTTTGACCTGTTGCCAGGGTCAGGAGGAGAAGAGCCTCATGTAGATGTAGGAGTAGGTAAGATGCAGCAGACCTTTAGGAATAAGGGCGTGCAGGGCAAGAATAGGAAAAAAAGGGTTCTGCTGCTAGGTAGTAGCCATGGGAGAGGTGTAGGCCCTCTTCTGCAGGATCAGTTAGGTACAGGATATCAGGTCACAAGTTTTTTTCAAACCTAGTGCAACATTAGGCCAGGTAATTGAGGATATAGGTTCCCTTTGTAGGAGTTTCACTAAGGAAGATAGAGTAGTGATAGTGGGAGGTGCGGGAAATAGTATTGATAGAAACGCGAGTTATAGTATAGAGAGTGACCTGAGGAAGGTGGTGAAGGAGGCACAGCATACCAGGGTGGAGCTCATGCAGGTCCTAAGTCGCCATGACCGGCCACAATTGAACTATGCTGTGAGGCGGGTTAATGTGGAAATTTATTTATTTATTTATTTATTGACATTCGGTTATGTAACCATACAGCCATCACTTGTAACATGATTCATTATCGTTAACTAATAACATGTTTGATTGTACTCATTATTATATTGCATCTGTTAATTATCGTTATACTTATGCTACTTACAATTTTGATTATATTGGTTACAATTTTAAATAGAATTTATCTAAACGTAATTAAAGACTTTCAGGTATAAAGCCGAATCGCAGTAGCAGTTGATACAATTCGTTTTCAAGTCATATTGCAGGTATACGTGAGGCAATACCGACATTGGTATTCATGCGTCTAAATTATTATTTTCTTTTGTTCACGTTCGGTTATATGACCATACATCCGTGAATTGTAAGATAATACATTATGCTTAATTATTGACAGGTTTGATTATACTATTTACAATCTTGCTTATGCTAATTATAGTTGTACTTAGGCTACTTACAATTTTTATTATACTGATGACAATTTTAAGTCATACTTTTCTACTCGTAATCTTTAAGGAATAAAACAGAATCGTTGTAGTCGTTTATACAATTCATTTTATGCTTATTGACATTTTTATTTTTTGATGAAGAGGTCTTAGATTTCTATATTTCCATTTTTTAGGAATCTAATAAGGCTGTTGTACACTGCTTTGTCATCGCTAACTAGGAGTAGGATTAGGTTGGTAGGAAGAGGGATTCCTATGTTGACTAAATCCTTGATCATGGTATCCTGGGCCCGTTTAAATTTTCTACAGGAAAATATAATGTGGTTGGTGTCTCCTATAGTCTGATCTGAACAATCACAGAGAGGAGATTCTCTCAGACCTAGTCGATAGAGGTGGCTGGGGAATCTTCCGTGGTTGAACCGCAGCCTGGAAATCATTGTTGTTAGTCGTCTGCTTGTGATCCATTTATAAAACCAAGGTTGAGGTGGAATAATTGGTTGGATGCTTCCATAGTGCGATGCTTTGGTGGTTAGAGATGTTCTCCATTCTTCTTGCCATTTTTCTTTGGCTCGTTTTTTGATTGTGTGAATTATATCTGACGTCGGGAGGTTCATACCATCTTTAAATCCGTTGAGGATGGCCTGTTTTGCTAAAGTATCCACTTGTTCATTGTATTTTATACCTTTGTGAGCTGGAACCCATAGCAAATGGAAATGGAAGTGCTACTTGGGAAAGGCATTAGTTCTGTGTTGGGGGTTGTGCCTGTGAACACCATTGGTAGGTGGGGTTTCACTAGGCATGGCCTACACCTAAATAGAAGGGGGAAGGGAGTACTTTCTGAGTTGTTAGCTAAAGCAGTGAGGGAGCCCGTTTCCAGTGATGATGGAGTCAGGACTGTGCCTTTTTTAGGTTAGGGGCTGCTGGTGAAGGGACAGAAATAGATTATCAAAGTGATACTGATTGCAGATTCGCGATGCGGAAAGTCACAGATATTAAAGAAATAGATGAAATGGCTGAAACAATAACTGACTGCGGTAAAAGTGGGAAAGATGAGATAAATTCTGAAAATGTAAAGCCAATAGTAAGGGTGTTAATGGTAAATTGTAGAAGTATAATGAACAAAGTAATCGAATTTGCAAACTCAATAGAGATACACGAACCACAAGTAATAATTGGGGTGGAGAGTTGGTTAAAAGAAGAAGTACTAGACAGTGAGGTTTTTCCTGATGGTTACGGAGTGTACCGCAGAGATAGAGGAGCAATTGGTGGAGGAGTCTTCATACTAGTTAGCAAAAACTACCACAGTTCACTGGCATTCATAGATCAAGACCATGAGTTACTTGGGGTAGATTTCTGGGGTAATAAAAAAGAAAAAATCAGGGTGTTGGCTGTTTACCGCAGTGGAAGAATGACAGAAGAGGATGAGGCTCTTGGGGAGAAATTAAATTCATACTCAGATTTCAGAGATGAGAATAGGATGATCATCATCGGCGGGGATTTAAATTTACCAGGTGTAAACTGGGAAGGGAATAAGATAAATAACACAAGGGAACAAAGTTTTGCAAATATCTTAATAAGGGAAGGAGGATCTACACAAGTGGTTAAGCAAAACACTAGGGGACAAAATATTTAGGATATATTTCTAATTAAGCCCGATGAAAACCTTTTGAGGTATCAAGTAACTGAAGGAATAAGTGATCATGAAGAAGTTCTGATTGATATTAGAGGATTCAGTAAACCAGCAGCCAAAATTGAAGGGGGAAATAGGTACAATTATAAAAACGCACAGGTTTCAAATTTGAAGAGATATTTCAGAGAACAATTCAGCAAATGGAAGGCTCAGGTACAGTAGAGTCAAGGTGGGAAGAGTTCAAGGAGATAATAAGAAAGGGGGAAGAAAAATTTATTCCAAAGCAGAAAATAAAGAGAAGTAGAGAACCTATGTACTATAATAGGGAAGTGAGGAGGTTAAAGAGGTTGGTAAGAAAAGAACATAACAGAGTTAAGAGACAGCAGGGTAGTAGGGAATATTTAAAACAACTAAACAAGGACTTAATAACAGCAAAGAAAATGGCTAAAGATGTGTTTATGAAGAGTATTGTCAGTGCAGGAGGACCATTGACTGATGCATCTAGAAATTTCTATGGCTATATCAGGAAACTGAGGGGAAGGGAGGGTGTAGAGACACTTATAGATAAGGATGGAGAAGAAGTTACTGACAATTCGAAAAAGGCAGAGATTTTAAGTAACTGGTTCAGTGAAAGCATTAGGGACAATGAATCCGAAACAGGAGGGTCTAATTCGGAGAACGAGCTTAACAACACAATTATAAATGGCGATAGTAAAAAATTTGATATCCATCTTGAGGAAATCATGAAGGAAATAAGAAAACTGAAAAACAATAAAGGGGCTGGTGAAGATAATATTACTACAGATATCTTAAAGATAGCCGGATGTGACATTGTTCCTTATCTTGAAATATTATTTAAATTGAGTCTAGATACTTGCTGCTTACCACAGGACTGGAAAAGTGCAATAGTAGTACCGGTACATAAGGGAGGGGTGAGAAATAGAGTTCAGAATTACAGGCCAATCAGTTTGACATCAGTGGTAGGTAAATTAATGGAAAGATTGATATGCAACCACATCAGAAATATATGTGAGGAACGTAAGTGGTTTTCAAGCAGGCAACATGGTTTCAGGCAAGGATATTCATGCGAATCTCAGTTGGTGGGATATATGCAAGATATTTCAGATGAAATAGACAAGGAGGCCAAATTAATAGTGTAGCACTAGATCTGTCTTAGAGGCGTTTGACAGAGTAAGCCATTAAATGGTAGTAAATAAGCTAAAAACCATTGGAGTGGATAAGACAGTCATTTGCTGGGTAGAAGAATTTTAAAAGGTAGAAAACAAAAAGTTATGATAGGAAATGTAGTATCAAAAGAAGTTGAAGTAAAAATGGGTGTGCCACAGGGTAGCGTATTGGGAACATTGCTATTCATTATTCTAATGAATAATTGTGTTGATTGTTTACTATCTAAAATTAGATTGTTTGCAGATGACATAATGCTGTATAAAAGAATCAAAACGATAGAGGATTGTAAACAGTTGCAGGGTGATCTGGACAGGATATCAAATTGGGTTGGTAAACATGGATTGAAGATAAATGCAAAGAAGAGTCAGCTTATTAGATACACAAATAAAAAACAAAAGGTTAATTATGAATATAAGGTGGGGAAAGAATTGCTTGCTGAAGATTTGAAATGTAAATATCTTGGAATTACTTTTGATAACAAACTTAACTGGGCAGGACACATAGGACAGGTGGCAGGAAAAGTTTCAAAGTTCTGCACTTGTTGGAGAGAGTGATGAGGGGATGTACGAGAGAAGTCAAGGAATTGAGTTACAAAACTTTGGTCAGACCATTGCTTGAATATGGTAGTGTCGTATGGGACCCTCATTTTACGTATCAAATACAGGAGTTGGAGAGGGTGCAAAAAAGGGCTGCTAGATTTGTTTCTGGAAATTATTGCAGAATGCAATCAGTGACGGATATGATAAAGGAGCTGGAATGGGATTCATTGCAAGACAGGAGGAGAATGAGGAGGGTCATGGGAGTGTACAGGGCATATACTGGCAATGAGTCATGGAAAGAAATTGCAATAGGTATGAAAAGTAGTGCATGGAAATGGAAAAGATGACCATGACCACAAGCTGGCACTTGATTTCAGGCACAAGGGTGAAGGAGATTCTCTTTTTTAGGTAAGGGTGTCAGGGATTGGAATGAGTTACCAAGAGAAATGATTGAATAATTTACCAAAACTTTGAAAGAATTTAAAGATAAAATTTGTAGAGGGCAAATGTAGGTAGGTGCACGATAGGGGGAAGATGGGTGTGTAGGGAAATTGCCACCAGAGCCTGTGCTCCATTGCAATTAAATTAAATTAATTAATTAAAAAAATCAGCATACCTTGCTATTTTGCACATAATAGACTAGCATTACTTTTTCACGTGTGTTGAAAATGAGATTTAAAGGGGGTGTGTTTTACATCGCAGTTCAGTTAATTTAGTATTGCACTTTCCTTTGTTACTTGTAGTTTATACTGTATGATGAAATTAAATGTGTTAAATTATGCTATGCAATCTAGGAATCTTGATGAAGCAAACGATGTTACCGCAAATACAGTTTGCAATTCAAATACACGTGTGTAGTATGCTTACATAGTTTGATTCTGTAACGGCAATTAATGGAGATTGTGGTTAGGTCTAAATGCAGTCTGTACCAGAATGGTTTTGTTGTTCCATAAGGGACAAAGCATTTATCTATTACTGTTAGTAATTTCATGAGAACCAAGTTAGTGACAAAACTTGTATAGCGATGGAAACTACTTCCACTTCCAGTTATTCCCAATTTAGTTTACGATGTATGGTAACAAAAATAACTATTTTTATTCTGGTCTAGGCCTCATTTCCACCTAACCACAAATGGTAGTAAAAACAACTGAAATATCCATTCTGCATATCCACCATGTAATTCATTGTGGCTTTGGCAAAATTAATTTTTAGTCCAGGTCGCATATAGTGATTGTGGGAGGTGCGGGAAATAGTATGATAGAAACGCGAGTTATAGTATAGAGAGTGACCTGAGTCAGGTGGTGAAGGAGGCACAGCATACCAGGGTGGAGCTCATGCAGGTCCTAAGTCGCCATGACCCGCCATAATTGAACTAAGCTGTGAGGCGGGTTAATGTGGAAACGTAAGTGCTACTTTCGAAAGGCATTAGTTCTGTGTTGGGGTTGTGCCTGTGAACACCATTGGTAGGTGTGTTTCACTAGGCATGGCCTACACCAACTAGAAGGGGGAAGGGAGTACTTTCTGAGTTGTTAGCTAAAGCAGTGAGGGAGCCCGTTTCCAGTGATGATGGGGTCAGACTGTGCCTTTTTAGGTTAGGGGCTGCTGGTGAAGGGACAGAAATAGATTATCAAAGTGATACTGATTGCAGATTTGCGATGGGGAAAGTCACAGATATTAAATAAATAGATGAAATGGCTGAAACATAACTGACTGCTGTAAAAGTGGGAAAGAGGAGATAAATTCTGAAAATGTAAAACCAGTAGTAAGGGTGTTAATGGTAAACTGTAGAAGTATAATGAACAAAGTAATCGAATTTGCAAACTTAATACAGATGCACGAACCACAGTAATAATTGGGTAGAGAGTTGGTTAAAAGAAGTACTAGACAGTGAGGTTTTTCCTGATGGTTACAGAGTGTATCGCAGAGATAGAGGAGCAATTGGTGGAGGAGTCTTCATACTAGTTAGCAAAAACTACCACAGTTCACTTGTGTTCATAGACCAAGACAATGAGTTACTTGGGGTAGATTTCTGGGGTAATAAAAAGAAAAAATCAGATTGTTGGCTGTTTACCGCAGCGGAAGAATGAGAGGATGAGGCTCTTGGGGAGAAATTAAATTCATACTCAAATTTCAGAGGTGAGAATAGAATGATCATCATCAGTGGGGATTTAAATTTACCGGGTGTAAACTGGGAAGGGGATAAGAAAAATAACAAGGGAATAAAGATGTGCAAATATCTTAATAAGGGAAGGAGGATTTACACAAGTGGTTGAGCCAAACACTAGGGGACAAAATATTTTGGATATATTTCTAATTAAGCCCGATGAAAACCTTTTGAGGTATCAACTAACTGAAGGAATAAGTGATCATGAAGCAGTTCTGATGGATATTAGAGGATTCAGTAAACCAGCAGCCAAAATTGAAGGGGAAATAGGTACAATTATAAAAAGGCACAGGTTTCAAATTTGAAGAGATATTTCAGAGAACAATTCAGCAAATGGAAGGAAGGCTCAAGTGCAGTAGAGTCAAGGTGGGAAAAGTTCAAGGAGATAATAAGAAAGGGGGAAGAAAAATTTATTCCAAAGCAAAAAATAAAGAGAAGTTAAGAACCTAAGTACTATAATAGGGAAGTGAAGAGGTTAAAGAAATTGGTAAGAAAAGAACAACAGAGTTAAGAGACAGCAGGGGTAATAGGGAATATTTCAAATAACTAAACAAGGACTTAATAACAGCAAAGAAAATGGTAAAGATGGGTTTATGAAGAGTATTGTCAGTGTAGGAGGACCATTGACTGATGCATCTAGAAATTTCTATGGCTATATCAGGAAACTGAGGGGAAGGGAGGGTATAGAGACATTATAGATAAGGATGGAGAAGAAGTTACTGACTATTTGAAAAAGGCAGAGATTTTAAGTAACTGGTTCAGTGAAAGCATTAGGGACAATGAATCAGAAACAGGAGGGTCTAATTCGGAGAACGAGCTTACAACACAATTAGAAATGACGATAGTAAAAAATTTTATATCCATCCTGAGGAAATCAGGAAGGAAATAAGAAAGCTGTAAAAAAATAAAGGGGCTGGTGAAGATAATATTACTACAAATATCTTAAAGATAGCCGGATGAGACATTGTACCTTATCTTGAAATATTATTTAAATTGAGTATAGACACTTGCTGCTTACCACAGGACTGGAAAAGTGCGATAGTAGTAACGGTACATAAGGGAGGGGTGAGAAATAGATTTTTTTTTTTTTTTTTTTGTAACAGTTTAACGTCCCTTTTTAACAACGTGGTCTTTAGAGACGGGAAAGGATGGGGGCAAGGAATGGGAAGGAATTCGGCCATGGCCTTTGAAGGAAGCATCCCGCATTCACCTGGAGTGATTTGGGGAAACCATGGAAAACCCAAATCTGGATGCCCGGACGGGGATTCGAACCGCCGTCCTCCCGAATGCGAGGCCAGAACGCTATCCGTTACACCACCACGCTCGGTTGAGAAATAGAGTTGAGAATTACAGGCCAATCAGTTTTGACATCAGTGGTAGGTAAATTAATGGAAATTGATATGCAACCACATCAGAAATATATGTGAGGAACGTAAGTGGTTTTCAAGTAGGCAACAAGGTTTCAGGCAAGGATATTCATGTGAATCTCAGTTGGTGCGATATATGCAAGATATTTCAGATGAAATGGTCAAGGGAGGCCAAATTGATAGTGTAGCACTAGATCTGTCTAAGGCATTTGACAGAGTAAGCCATAAAATGGTAGTAAATAAGGTAAAAACCATTGAATTGGATAAGAAAGTCATTTGCTGGGTAGAAGAATTTTTAAAAGGTAGAAAACAGAAAGTTAGGGTAGGAAAAGTAGTATCAAATGAAGTGGAAGTAAAATGGGTGTGCCACAGGATAGTGTATTGGGACCATTGCTATTCATTTTCTAATGAATAATTGTGTTGATTGTTTACTATATGAAATTAGATTGTTTGCAGATGACATAATGCTGTATAAAAGAATCAAAATGATAGAGGATTGTAAACAGTTGCAGGGGGATCTGGACAGGATATATAATTGGGTTGGTAAACATGGAATGAAGATAAATGCAAAGAGAGTCAGCTTATTAGATACACAAATAAAAAACAAAAGGTTAATTATGAATATAAGGTGGGGAAAGAATTGCTTGCTGAAGACTTGAAATGTAAATATCTTGGAATTACTTTTGATACAAACTTAACTGGCTGGACACATAGGACAGGTGGTAGGAAAAGGTTCAAGTTCTGCACTTGTTTGGAGAGAGTGATGAGGGGATGTACAAGGGAGTCAAGAATTGGGTTTACAAAACTTTGGTTACACCATTGCTCGAATATGGTAGTGTAGTATGGGACCCTCATTTTACGTATCAAATACAGGAGTTGGAGGGTGCAAAAAAGGGCTGCTAGATTTGTTTCTGGAAATTATCACAGATTGCAGTCAGTGATGGATATATAAAGGAGCTGGAATGGGATTAATTGCAAGACAGGAGGAGGATGAGGAGGGTCACGGAGTGTACAGGGCATATACTGGTGATGAGGCATGGAAAGATATTGCAATAGGTATGAAAAGTAGTGCATGGAAGGGGAAAGATGACTATGACCACAAGCTGGCACTCGATTTCAGGCACAAGGGTGTGGGAATTCTCTTTTTTAGGTAAGGGTGTCAGGGATTGGAATGAGTTACCAAGAGAAATGAAATATCTACCGAAAACTTTGAAAGAATTTAAATAAAATTTGTAGGGGCAAATGTAGGTAGGTGCAGGATAGGGGAAGATGGGTTGTGTAGGGAAATTGCCACCATAGCCTGTGCTCCATTGCAATTAAATTAATTAATTAAATAATTATTAAAAAAATCAGTCATACCTTGCTATTTTGCACATAATAGACGAGCATTACTTTTTTCACGTGTGGTTGAAAATGAGATTTAAAGGGGGTGTGTTTTTCATCGCAGTTCAGTTAATTTAGTATTGCACTTTCCTTTGTTACATTGTAGTTTATACTGTATGATGAAATTAAATGTGTTAAATTATGCTATGCAATCTAGGAATCTTGATGAAGCAACATGTTACCAAAGCAAATACAGTTTGCGATCAAATACACCGTGTGTAAGTATGCTTACATAGTTTGATTCTGAACGGCAATTTAATGGGATTGTGGTTAGGTCTAAATGCAGTCTGTACCAGATGGTTTTTGTTGTTCCATAAGGGACAAGAATTTATCTATTACGTGTTAGTAATTTTCATGAGAACCAAGTTAGTGACAAAACTTGTATAGCGATGGAAACTACTTCCACTTCCAGTTATTCCCAATTTAGTTTACGATGTATGGTAACAAATAACTATTTTTATTCTGGTCTAGCCTCATTTCCACCTAACCACAAATGGTAGTAAAAACAACTGAATTCCATTCTGCATATCCACCATGTAATTCATGTGGCTTTGGCAAATTAATTTTTAGTCCAGGTCGCATATAGTGGATGTGGGAGGTGCGGGAAATAGTATTGATAGAAACGCGAGTTATAGTATAGAGAGTGACCTGAGTCAGGTGGTGAAGGAGCACA
>JARYHS010013853.1:0-27023 GCA_031002005.1 Vandiemenella viatica | reverse complement strand
AACTTCTCAGTTGTACTCAGTTACCTCATTTGGTTCGTTGACAAAATTTTGCATATACAGCGTGTCCAGGAATGAAAGGATAATCCTGAAGCCGCAGGTAGGACACATCACTTCCTACTGTATGAAAAAACTTTATTTTAGTAAAAGTCTCACAATTTTCGAGATATTGAACTTTTTTAATATTTTTTCGAAACATGTGAGTTTGTTCAGTTTATTTCATACCATTTCTACAAATTAAGACTTTTTGAACCCTGTTTTCTTTTAATTTACTCAAAAATATTTGAGTCACCCAAATCAATGTTCATTTTTTTCCCCTTGGAACGAGAGATAGTGGAACCCATAGATAGGTATTACTTCATTTTAGATGTAGTACTTGTTCTAATGGAAACTAGACGACCCGTGCGAATATTTCGCGAAACAAATGCGATCAATAGTGAGCTTGAATATGATGTCACCAAAGCTGAGTCATTACTCTTCATACTCCTACTTCATTTATCGATTTTGGTTATAAATTAAAGAAGATAATAGGCTCGAAAAACATAAAACGTATTTTAGAAATATTGACATTTTTGCCCTTTAAGGGTCGAATTACGAAAAATTCCTTTCTTAGAATATATTGTTATCACGGCGGAAACCTTAGTCTTTTATATGATATCTCATTTATCTATATCGGTTAGATATGAAGGGAGATAAATAGCTTGTGACACAAAAATGCGTTATAGAAAAATTAATACTTTTTTCCTTTAAGGGTTGAATTCCAAAAACATTCTTTCTTAAAATATGATTTCACCAAGCTAAGACATTACTCCCTATAATCCTACTTCATTTATCGATTTTGGTTAGATATCCAGGGAGATAAATGGCTCGAGATACAAAAAATGCATTTTAGAAAAATTAACATTTTTGCCCTTTAAGGGACGAATTACGAAAAATTCCTTTCTTAAAATATAATGTTACCACGGCGGATACCTTAGTCTTTAATAAGATACCTCATTTATCTATATCGGTTAGATATTAAGGGTGATACATCGCTCGTGACACAAAAACGAATTGCAAAAATATTGATCCTTTTGCCCTTTAAGGGTCGAATTCCAAAACATTTCTGTCTTAATATATGACGTCACTAAAGCGGAGATCTTAATCTTTAAAATGATACTTCATTAAACGATTTCAGATTGGTATCCAGGGAGATAAATGACTTGTAACACAGAAAACAGCATTTTAGAAATATTTACATTTTCGCCCTTTAAGGGTCGAATTCCGAATATTTCATTTTTTTAAATATGATGTGACAAAAGTGAAGACCATTAGCTTTAAAATGACACCTCATTCATTGATTTCGGTTAAGTATTAAGGAAGATATAGGCTTGTGACAAAAAAATTCCTTATAGAAATAATATATATGATAATTTTGTAATTAAGAGAAAAAAGTGATTCTACTGTACTTATACGTGCACGCAGGTTGTAACATCTAGAGTAGAGGTTCCTGAAGTTTGTCTTATCATGCCACCCTTACCTCATAAGAAAATTTTCCACGCTCTTTCCCCCTCCACCACCCCTCTCCTGGCCATAATTTTGCTATTAAAAAAAAAAAAAAAGCCTAATTCAAAATACTAACAATGAGAGAAAATCACTGAGTATATGGTGTTTAGAATAACTGTAATAAGAGATTAACAGATGCTTCACACTCTGCAACGAAAAAAATGGATTCACTATTAAAAAACCTGTTGTGATAACTCCATACGCTCAGTTTTTTAATAAGTTGGCATTATGTGACACAGCATAGAACGTTTTCTAAAAACTCCAAGTATGTAACTTCTAATTTAACATTAATAACGTTTATCAAGTCATGATAAAACAGCCGAGATTGGTGAGTGATGGGTAGCAATAGGCATTCAAATTTCAGTTGACCATGGATTCCAGAAACAAGTAAGGTGAATTTCAGAATGATTCCTTCAACGAACCATGTCTGAATTCCCGCCGTTCCTTGTCCCAATCCTCTCCAGGCTTTAATAACATCGGCGTAGACGAGCTTAAAAGCTTAAAAAGACAGAGAAAATCCCTGTTTCTTTGCAATAGTTAACTTCTTTTGATTAAAGAAATTGATACTGTTCAAAAATATAACATCTTTCTGAACTCTGCTACCGGCGGAAGTTACAACTATCTGTTGACAATTCACAGAAACTTTTCCATTTCTTTCCTGGAAAATTGGAGGTATCTACAGTATTTCTCATTCTGTAGTAGTGTACAGGTTTGATTTATCTGATTTTTGCAATATAAACATGTTGCTTGTGTTGTAGTAACTTGGTCGGCAGCGTTAAAGATGACCTAGGTTTACGAACCCCTGATGTATATTATATACCATGTGAATGTGGCCGCGGCTACATCGGACAGACGCAGCGATGCATTGTGCAGCGATGTGTAGAGCACGCCAGAAATGTTCGTCTTGGACAAGAAGAAAAATCTGCGGTGGCCGAACATATGTGCAAGAGGGTCACACTTTTGAATTTGGAAAAACAACAATTTTAGCCCGATTCAAAGATTTTTGGGCCAGCGTTATTACAGATAAACTGATTTATTAGTCAACAGGGACACTGGTTATCAACTCAGTGCGGCCTGGAACCAGGCTATTAAAATGCTGAAACAGTTTCGCGTCGGTAACGAGCAGAAGAGCGGATGACGTAATCGCGTTGTGTTGGTTTTTGTCTTCGACCGTTTCCGTAGCAGCGGCTGAATAAACAAACAGTTAATCATTGACATTTGGTTGAGAATGAAGGCAGAGATGGACGCCTTCGAAACGTCCCGCAAATGTGACATCTTAACACGGCTGGAAGCCCGAGAAAAATATATTAATGTTGCTTGTGTGTTGTTTGATAAGAAAACGCCAGCGAAGAAACCATTAAGATTTATCAGTAAGTCGATGAAAAGCAAAAGATGATGTATATATGCGTAAATGGGTGTGGGAAAGCATTGTTTGGCTGTCCTCTGACAGAATTTCGATTAGTCACGCACGCGCCTTTGTCGTGGCTGCCCTATCGTAACCTACAGTTTTAATGTTGGCCAAGAGCATAATTCATTATTGCTTTGCAGCTCTTCGAAGACCAGCTGATTGGAGAGAGGAGACAAGTGTAGGGAGGTTCTGTAATGAAATCTACAATATCTGGTACGAAGGAATTTTCCTGGGGTTACTTCGAAAAACAAAAAACAAAAATTGAAAGCTTATTTGCTAAGCCATGGGTTAAACCCCCGTCTTCCCGATTGTTAAGCTTACTAGATTTTGTGCTTAAATCAAAGCACTCACAAATTCACATGAAAAATGCAGTTGACGTTAACCTAATTTTGTTGCTCTTTGAAGATAGCATACTCTTAAATACGTTATAATTAAAGCAGTTACGCTGTTTCATTTTAGTATGCGAATAACTCTGGTAGCGGATGTTATCTTAGCTATCAGAACTTGCAGCAATTCTTTAGACTACTTGTGACGTTGAATACTGAGATAATTGTGCCGGGGTCTTTGTTACGTGGTCTACAAATTATCCGTTTAAACACGCGCTTAGAACATTTCAGAATGCTGGCTAATGAGCGAGAGAGAGAGAGAGAGTTGAGCAGGGTGTTCACCGCACGAGTAAAAGAGAATGCGTTATCAAGGCAGCTAACTGCGTGCGGACAACTCGCCGAAACTCCCGACTAAACTGCAGTTAGCGAAACAGAAGTCGCAAGTCAAATAAACGCCGCCTCCTGGCTTCCCTGGCCACACCGCGTACACCAACTCTGCCGAGCGAAAAGTAGCGTCGTTCTAGTTGGAACTGGCCGCAGATGCACAGTAGTGAAAGTGCACAACACAGACGTGGACAATATACCATTGTTACAACGAGACAGGTGGACGAGTGGTAATACTCTAGCCTTTCATTCGTCACTTCGAATCCCTTTCCGGCCATACAGATTTGGATTTTCCATGGTTTTCCTAAATCACTACGAGGCAAACACAGGAATGATTCATGATTCCAGACTTCCACGGCCATCTTTGTTCATGATTAATTGACTTTCGGGTTATGCCGCGTTGTTTATTTCATTACCTAAGCTTTCGACTTGTATCCTCCAGCCTTAGTCAGAGATACTGTTTATGTTGACATAGCAACGAGCGCCAAGCATCGCAGAGTAAAAGGCCGCTATCTTCGTTGATGTTGTTGGTATTTTTTAAAATTTCTGTTGCCTCTTTCACCCGTCGGGGCCACCACTGGTCTTCTCTCCACAGTAGCCTCGTTTCTTGAAATTTTACTTCATTTCCGGTATTAATAGCATGGCGGACTACGGCGGATTTGTCGCTGTTGTTATATTTGTATTGGCGGATATGTTCTTTAAGTCTCTCCGCCACAGTGCGACCTGTCTCGCCGATATAAACACTGCCACAGCTGCAGGGGATTTCGTAAACACCCATAAGCTGGTGTGGGTGTAATTTGTCTTTTACCTTTGTCAGTGACTGACCAAGTTTGCAGTTAGCCTTATATACTATTCGCACCTCCACCCGCTTTAACAATTTCCCAATCCGGTCTGTGATACCCTGTATGTATGGGAGACAGGCGAATTTTGTTGGCACATTAGTATCATGGGATAAGTTGACGTCTCCCATAGGTTTTTTGGGTATTAAAATTCATTACCTAAGCTTTAAAAAATACCAACAACATCAACGAAGATAGCGGCCTTTTACTCTGCGATGCTTGGCGCTCGTTGCTATGTCAACATAAACAGTATCTCTGACGAAGGCTGGAGGATACCAGCCGAATGCTTAGGTAATGAATTAAACAACGCGGCATAACCCGAAAGTCAATTAATCATGAACATGAATGGTTCCTTCAAAAGGCCATGGACGAATTCTTTCCCACCCCTTGCCTCCCCGCCTCTAATGACTTCGACTTCGACGAGGGGTAAAGTTATAAAAAAGTCCATGTTAATTCGTCTTTTTACCACTTTGTTTTAATTTTTTAAACTTTCTCTGCTGTGGCCGTTTTAGTACTGTTCTGTCGCCTGGTCTGACAGTAATCAATGAATCAATGTGCTCTTCTTGTCGCCAGAAGTGCCGCAAAAGACCAAGAAATGTCATGGCCTTAGTTAATTAATCACGGCGTTCAGGGACGCCAATTTTAACATCTAGTCGCCAATTCAGTTGATAAAACAGCTTTAATATACCTGACCCGTCACCTAGTTGGTTTCTTATCGTAATTAATTTTGTTTCTTTGGCAACTGTGACAAGAAGCTTGAGTGCATTGATTTGAACCTGCTTCTCTCTGCTGTACATTGCTTTTCTACAAAACTTGCCTTACAATATCCACGTAAATATGTAATTCAAGAAAAATGTACGCTCCTTTGAAATTACGACTCTAGGAATGTCTTGTGGGATAAGAAAAATTTGATAATTACTTATTTCGTATAATTTTACTTCCCTGTAATAATTTAGAGAAAAACTCTAATCGAAATACTATTTGATATTGTTTTAATTAATCAATAATTTATGCTGATGTGTAGACAAATATTGTACAAATATTTAAGCTTATTTTAAAGTAACAGCATACTTTCACTCTTAATAATCGTGTCTTCTTCCTAGTTCCGATAGCCTACATATTGCCAACACTTCAGCTCTGACTCAAGAGAGTCACAGGCAATATTCTTACCTTATGGGCCCTTATGTATGAAAGTCATCACCTTCCTTCAATATTAGGGGTCAGCTGCCTTTCATAAATTTTACCTATCGTTAGCAAGGTCAAATTTTGTGCAATTTTTACACGGTCGCCAGGCATTTTTATATCTACTGCCAGGTCGTAGTCCGTACTGTTGGATGAAGTGAAGTGTTGTCATTTGTGTGCGAAATATATAACCAAGCTCTGTGTGTGATAAGTGCATTATTTTGTTTTTGAAACGTGTAGTTGTGAGACGGAGATTGAGAAACATCTCGGCATGCGCCTCGATGACTGCGGAAAACTGTCTAAAATCCGCAGTCGGGACGGCCGTTACGTGGAGTGTTGGGTTCGTGCCCTGGAACGTTGTACCTCACCGATCCACTGTGCGGCGCCTCAAGGCACTGAGCCACACTGATGAGTTTCTGTATTTAAGTCAACGATTAACTTTAAATTTGCTGCTACCTGAGATGTGTTTCATTCTGCAAGATTGTCCTACGTAAAGCATACCTCGACACCAAAACACTGGTGCCAACCATCCCAAACCAGCAACGAAAATACCTTCCTAACGTACTGTAACAGCCCTCAAACCTAAACTTTAGCAGGATCTGTAGTTTATGAAGCATTTGTAGCAAGCTAGAGTGTGATTGAAAATGGTTTTGTATATTTATCTTGTATTTTGTTGTAAATCAATGTAAATGGATTTTGTTTTGTGGAAAGAAATTATCTAAATACCTTTTAATATGTTTAGGGACATAACTACGCAAGAGAATTACTTAAATGTTTGTGATTGTAAGTATTAAGATGACCTAGGATGTGTAAAGTATGATTTACTACAGTTTAAAACGATTTATGAGTATATTTTTGTGTTTAACTATCCTTAAATTTAATTTCTAACCATTTTTAATGATTTTAAATGATTATGTATTAAATCTGATTGTTTTTAATATGTTTTCAATTTTTTAAGTATTGTTAATGTTCGAGAAATATCTGTCGGAAGCCTTTGTAGTGGAGCTTATATAATACGACCATCAGATACTCAGAGACAATTTTTACAGAGACTATCATGGCATTAGTTTACGTCGGCCAAGGACAGTGTTGAACGAACAGTTTTGGTAATATTTTCTTTGGAAGAAGTCTCGACTGTAATCGTTGGCAGATCGTTGGAGTGTTGTGTTTATATGTGAACTGTATTTTGAAGTCCGATAGTTCACTAACAATAAAACAAGTTAAAATTTGAAACTGGATCGTGGACGAGTTATTTATTATATTAATTAAACCACGAGGATCTAATAGTTCTTTCCAATCTCCCATCTATTCTCTCATGCCATTTATGTTGCATACTCACCTTAATGTGACTGTAATACTAATAGCCCAAGACATGCCTGCATGATTTCTACGACCATCTGTCATTTGATTGAAATGCAATTTCGTAGGTATAATTATTAGTAGCAGAATACGATTCTTCCAGGTATCCTATGAAAATATGGCCGCAACTATTTTTAATTTAAAATATTTAAAAATTTCGCTCACTTGTTTTTTAAAATAAATTATAATTCATTTCAAAGAGATTTTTTTAAATTTATTTTAGAATGCTTGCGGCCATATGTTGATAGGCAACTCTGCAGAATCATATTCTGCTACTAATTATTATACGTAAAAATTTCAGTTAAGTCAAATAACAGATGGACCTTAGGCTATAATAAAAGTTCTTAATGCTCGTAGAATGATATGTTATGTTACACTAAGTGGCTCAACAAAAAATTCAATGAAATGAAGCACTAAATTCAAACCACAGGTTGACTGAATATTTTATACAAAGGTGGTAAAATTCCTTCGCACTGGCTGTGTATCCTACGAAAATGCAAAATATGTTAGTGTCCACCTTGTTCCGGTCGATATCGTTTCATTGCCCAATGGATCCTGATGCCAGTTCGCAACGTGAATTTGGTCCGCGCGGACCATACCTGCACATCGTTCCAGCTCGACCACGTCATCAGTTTTTACCGCCTATCTGGGCAAATCGGCTCAGCCAGGACGATTAACAGTAATTACTGGAGTCCTGCTCACGGCAGTTCCTGATCGCGGTTTAATCTATTCAATTGGTCGCGCACTATCGGCGGAGCTTCGTTTGCGATAAACTGAAGTGGTGCTGTTTTGCACTGACGTTTAAATCTACGAACACAGAGAAGAGTCATCATCTTCCTTTTATACATTACATTCATCACTAACACTCGAATGAAATGTAAAAATGAAGCACTGTTTTAAAAAGGGTTTCATTAAGAAATTCAGTCAGTGTATGTAGATATCGTTGTTGTATTTATATATACGTGTAAGTTTTACTATGTTGTTTAATAAAACATGGCATGCATAATAGCCAAGTCATCCATTTTTATTTGGGGGGGGGGGGGATTTTCAGATAACTGGAATATCCTAGTAACATTTTTCTTCGTATAAAGAGAGTAAATGAATATTGCATATTTAACTGTAAGATAAGACAATATGCTAGAATTAACATGGAATATAATGATCTGGAAATGAATACCGCACCGAACAAAACAGAATGATCTCGTTTTCAAACATGGGATTACTACTCCATCTTGTACGATCTTAATTTATCTGTTTGTCGACCGTATAATGCTGTCACCTTCGTCTGTACATCTATAACGAAACACCCCTAAAAATTGATTAAGAAAGAAAAAATATCTCGATTTTGTTAGTTTCCTTTTATCTTATTCATGCTAGGTAAATTAAAATCAACTAGATTTTTCATTCATTTATATCTATTCAATGAAGCTAAATATGTAGCGATGAGCCCAATTAAAGAGTTAGGGGAAACTGGATTACGGGGAAAAAAAAAAATGAAGGGAAATACTAGTACCAAAGTACGAGAAAAAAATTTGAGAAATAAGGAATGTCAGTGAAATTGGAAAATCTGAGAAATAACCTATAGAATTGAAGGAAAACATCTTTTTTACGATAAAATCAAAACAAAAATTCATAAAATAAGATAAAGGATATTTGTCTACTTTGATTACAACACCAAAACACAAATTACATAGTTTCAAGTAAAAGATTTGAGCTTCCTCGAAATAACAGAAGGGTAAACAAAAAAACAAAAATATCTAGAGAGGAAATAGAAGAAATTCAGGATTTTGTGGAAATAGAACAGAAGTCGTTTGGACAGAAGAAGGAATAGAAAAAATGAGGATGAGAGAGGAAAGAGAAACAAGAAATCATACGAGGTCCATAAGTTTGCAAACTTTAAAAAAGATGAAATAATTGGGTATTTTTTCATTAAAATCATTCCAGAGTTACCTGTTTCTCTATCCTCAGTAAAATTATTCGAAAAAAACGCCCTCTTACAATCATTCGTGTAATTCGCCGTCAAAAAAGAAGAAGAAAATAACCGCTATAGAATTCTAAATTATTCCGTAGCGTATATGTGCTGCCTATGTTACTTTAAGAAGTTCAACAAGTGTTATTAGTCGAGAGGCAGAAAGAGAGCCAAGTTTGCTCGGGAACGTTGCCTTTCTCATTCGTTACGAGCAGGCAGGGTTTTGGCGGAGCACTTGTCTCGTCGGCTGTATTTAATTGCCGTCGACAACAACAGTCGCACTCGGGGGAAGTTCCCCGCCGAGAGAAGTGAAACGCTTTCTTAGTGCTGTAATTCATTGCTGGAAATTAATATAGGGAAACTTGCGAGCTGTATTTCCAGTCGAGCCGATAAATCTCTCGACCTTGTGCTGCTGCGCCTTATTGGAGCTCCGTCCTTCGAGGCTCGAGTTGGATACGCGTCGAGGCCAATAACCGAAGCGGCTCGAACGAAAAGCGAAACGAACGAGGGGGGAGGGGGGGGGGAAAAGGTAGATACGGGACGGAGCGAGGTCGCACTGAACTTCGGGGTGGCGGGATTGGAATTCGCAGGAATGGAACGAGGCTTTTTGTAGTTACCGACAAAAAGGCTGAAGTCGGAGCAGTGAAGTGAGACACTTTCTAGTTCTTTGCACTGAGTGTCAAAGTATAGTAAGTTTCAAAGTGACTAGGAATTTTTATCGGATATTATTTTTGGACTCGAGAGAAATTGAGAAATCTACAGTCACAGAAGTACTTTCATTTTTAATAAATCATGTTTTTTAAAAAAAATACACGTAATATATCCAAAAGACATACACAGTGTCGCTTCTCAAATGAAGAACCAGTGGTCATGATTGCTGACCTTATTTAATGACATTTTCTGTGAAATCTGAGAGTGGTGGCTGAGCGAGAACGCGGGTTTGAATCTCCTTTCGGCCATTCAGACTTGGGTGTACCTAGTGTTGTAAAAAAAACGGTTTTTTTTCTGATTTGAAAAAAAAAAACATGAAAAAAAACTGCAAGAAAAAAACATGTTTTTTTCTGGGACATGTTTTTTTTCATAACTACTAAATTTCAAATTTTTCAGACATTTATCGTTAAAATTACTGTTTTAGAGTTTGTACTAAGTACTTATATTAATTTTTAAATCTACTTTATTTTTCTGGTTCAGTAGAAAAAAAATTACAAAAATATTGGCAACATTGACTAAAGTTTTCTTTTACGAATGGGGCGCGTGAGAAGGAATCTCCGTTCCCCGTTGTTTGGATTGATACTCGCTATTTGAACTAGTGCTGCCAAGCCCCACAAATTTATCTGCAGACCTACGGATCTTTTCAAAAAATTAGGAATTTTAAATTTATCTATGGTTTTTGCCTCTTTTTTTTATTACTTATTGAGCTTTACTTATATTTGTATACTTCTTAAACGTGCATCGTATAGTGATACTGAGTCATTGTCAGTAATTATGAATCATTTCCTTGCAACCGTTGGCGTAAACCAACGACTGAAAACAAATAAAGCTCCTATTTTGTATGATAATAGATTTAAATTCAAACTTAAAAGACCGTAATATAGTTCTATCAGCGCAGTCTTTATACACAGTGTGTACTTTGCTCACAATTTAAAATTGCAATCTCAAAAGCTTTTGCATACAATATAACCACTAAAAGAAAATGTAACTATTTCTGAAGTTATGGATCTAAAGGGGACAGAAGAAGAAACAATTCTCCGACCGAAGTTGGTAGTACTAATACTATTGTGGTACCGACATAGAGGATGAATAAAAAATTATGTCACCTATATAGATACATTTATGAATCATTATGCAAGACATTATATGATTTAGTAAGATTTAAAACATACATGTAAAATGTAAGTTCCATAAATAAAACTATAATTTATCAAATATATTGTTTTCTGAAAAAAACCAAATTTAGAAAAAAAAACAAGTTTTTTTCATAAATCTGAAAAAAAAAACATTTTTTTTTTCAATTTGCACCACTAGGTGTATCATGGTTTCCCCAGATCGCTTCTGGCGAATGGGAGGATGCTTTCTTCAAAAGACCACTACCGAATTCCTCCCCGTTCCTTGTCCCCAATCCCATTCCCCCCTCATGTCCTCGACGTCGAGAAGGCGTAAAGCCATAAGTTAAAAAAAAAAGAAGAAAAAGAAAACTGAACAACTAGTCGTGCTGATGTTTGTATCTCCATGTCCAAGTTGTTCCAAAGATATTTTGGATAGCCTGAAGTTGGAGCAGTGAGCAGTGAAGTAAACTGAGACGCTTTCTAGTTCTTTAGAACGAGTGTCAAAGTGTAGCGAGTGTCATTGAATTTTTATAGGAGATTATTTTAGGGGTCGGAAGAAATTAAAGAACGTGCAGTCAAAGAAACAATCAGATTTCAAAATCTCAGTTTTTTTTTCAGGCAGCATGTTCTATATCCAAAAAGATGGCAACACTGTCACTTCTGAAATGAAGATTCGATCTGATCGCTCATTTTGTATTCATCTGACGCCTTATTATGAAATTTTCTGTGAAAACTGAGTAAGTAGTCCTGGTGATGGTTGTATCTCCAAGTCTAAGTTGTTACAAAGATATTTTCTTCGAGCAAAATTATAACAATCGGATCAGCCAGAGAAGGAAGAAAAACCATCCCTGAAGACAATTGGCAGGTATTGTTGCAGGGTGCGAAATTGACTACCATGATTCAGTTCAAACTTCATCATAAACAGGAACTATGTTTTCCAGCTATGGTTTGTGCACAAACCTCTCCAATTTCTTCATTTTTCTCACCGCCTCTTTCTAACACCACCCACTCTGCCTTATATAAATTTTATTTCGCTTCCTAATATCTAGCTAATGTTCCACTTCTTCATTGTCCAGGTTGCGGCAAGGTATAGGAATGTAGTATGTGCGATAGATTACTCCCTTAGCTCTCTGCGGCCCATCTCTTATCCATATCAGACTTCTGACGTTTCTTAAAAGGCATTTAATTCATACTTAAAAATTTAAAATCAGAGGTATGTCTGTCTCATTACATTATTTGCAGCCGGAACAGGAAGTAAAAATCTGTTATCAACATCAAATTCTGTATACTTATAATCTGGCATAATGTAAACACACAGAACCGATTTTGATCACGTTTTTACAGTTTGAAAGCTTAGGGATTTTTAGAAAACCAACCGAGGACTAGCTTCATTGCGTTTTACAGAAATGAAGCCTATGAAAGGAAGACAATACAAATGAAAACCATAATGTCAACATTAGTACCGGTGTCGAACAAAAAACCTGTGATATTTGAAGGGAGCTTATTTGTTCCCTCCTCTGCCAAATGGTATTCGGTTACTCGGGTTTAAGTGTGACTATGGCGCTTCGAGTTTTTCACTTTCTATAGCACACTATTTCCACTAGTTATGGACAACACAGAACGAACACAACAGCAACAAACAACTCTTAAACACCCATGCCCTCAGCCGGACTCGAACCGGCTACCTTCGGTACGCGGAGCCAGCATTCAAGTCCTCCACTACCAAGGTGGGATAGCAGATTTTTAATGGCTACACAAAACAGAGACGCCTACAGGCTTTGTCCTCGCTGCCTCAGCATCTCCGCAACTGAACAGCTGACAAAGAGCTGGCCCATTTGTTTCAAGTCGCAAGCGGCCATCACGAAACTTTTCTCTCTGCGTCGTTAACAAGAGCCGGGAACTAGGCCACGCATAAAGCGGCCAGCTGCACGCGTTGTGAGCCTGGAATATTTACTGCTCTGGCGGAACATGAGCTCTCTGCAGTATGACACCCGACGCGTTGTGCAATGTGCACTAAACACGACCGCGCGGTCCGAATAAGCAATGACAACAGGTACTCTACTGTGCGCTAGTTAGCTACTGAGTGTGGCGGCAGCACCTTCTGCTAGCTTACTTGCCAAGTTTACATGCCTGCGCGCGCCAAGGTCGTTAGCGCGGTGTTTGATAAATCGTGTTAGAATGACGTTATCTTTAATGCAGTGTGGAGAGAAGCACACGGTCGTAATCGTGAAGCTTTTATCAGTGATAGTTTAAGCACTCAGCAGTGTACACTCTTTGGTAAAAAAATGACTGTGGGCGCCTGAGACTAAGTCCCTTATTTCGCACAATGTGGCATCATTACGGGTATTCAACTCAGCACCATCTGTTATTCGTTTCCTTAAGTCAATGCCTGGAACAAACTCTCCAGTGATGCCACATAGTGCAAAATAATGGACTTGGTCTCAGGCACCCCCAGTCAATTTTTTTGCCAAAGAGTGTACAGACTGAGAAGCCATATTCTGTTAATCTCGCCAGTAACAAGTGGACAACTGTGCTTAATGGTGAAGTGTCTGGCGGGCATAGACGAAGCAGGACTAAAGAGGAGAAGAGCATCACACGGCAGGCTCATAGAATCCACGATTTCCTATCCCAAGACTATTGCGAGCCCTCCACTAATTTTTCTGACTATTAACACAGTATTATGCTACAACATCCTCTTTAGTGGGCTACTCAGCAAGTGTGTGGGCAAAGGATCTAAGAAAAATAAAACTAAAACAACGAATCAGACGTGTCCAACCAGGAATACTTTTAAGATTGACAGGAGCATACTGAACCGTGGCAACAAATTCATTAACCATTGCAATTGGTGTATGGACACTGGACCTTGAAGTAAGGAAACGGGGTGCCATATACTGGCTCAGAAAAGGGAAACAAGATAAGGTAGCAGAAATTGTAGGCAGCGAAGCAACATCGGAGATGCACATTCTGAAGTTTCTATTAGCGGAGTGGCAACAAGAATGGAACAACAGTGAAACAGGTCGAAGAGCATATGATATGTTCCCATCCGTAGAGGAGAGGTTAAAGCTGAAGTACCTTCAACCCTATCCCGGATTGGTGCACTACATTACAGGTCACGGACCATACAATCTGTATCCGAAGTCGAAATATTGTGGACTCAGACAGGTGCGAATGTGGTAAAGAGAGTACGCCGGAGCACGTGGTACGGGAATGTGAAATAACATCCAGTTTGAGAGAACACCAACAAGCTTGGCTGCAAGGTAGGAGAATATTTGACATACTGCGCGACGAAAGTTTGTAGCATTTGCTGGACGAGGCAGCTGATCTAGCCTCAAAATTTTGGAAGGAGAAATTTATAAAAAGGAAAAATGCCGAGCGAAATCAAAGGCCACAGATAGCAGAAGAGAAGAACACAATTAGAAATCGTGGAATAGAGGAAGCTAATTCCAGAAACAACTGCAGAGGGAACAATGATGATGGAAGTCTGGGTTTGACAACACCGGATTGACGGAAGATATCCTACGACAATGAGAAACATCAATCGTCGGAGGAACTTCAGTGTGCTCCAGAGAGGCCGTCTTCTGAGCGACAGCTGGGGCCGTCTTGGTATTCCAGGAGGTCAACTCTTGATGGCCTGGGCGGCTGACTTTGCTGCCGGTTCCAGGAGACCTTTGGAGCGCACTCATCACCAAGAAAAATGAACATTAGTGGACCGAAGTGCGGCTGTGACAATTGGTGGTGATAATAGTAGTATTAGTAGTAGTAGTAATGGTATTAGTAGTAGTAGTAGTAATGTTATTAGTAATATTAGGGACAATAGCAGTAGTAGTAGATGTAGTAGTGGTGTGGTACCCATTCTGTTCAATAACAGTAGATGTAATAGATATTGGAAATTGAATCAAAATTTTCTTGCATTCATTGTTTATAATACGTTATTTATATATAAGACACAAATATATGTAAATGTAAAAGAATTGAAATAATTGCCCAGATTAGATACTAGGTGCTGGGCTATGTTGTATATGGGAAAATAAATAAATAAATAATACAATTGGCAGCGGTACAATTAGTTTGTATATTTTTGTGATATACAGACGAACTTTTTATCTCAGAACCCTGTTGTGTAGCAGCCGTTTTGCTGTTTCCCTTTCGAGCCGGGGTTTAGTCGGATGTCACACGTCCTAAATGCTTGAGGGCAGGTTCGCCTCGTTGCGAAGTGTCGTGTTTGTAAATTCATCTTCTTCGATCGGTTATGATTATCCACCCAGATTTATGAGTGACATGAAAATTGTCCCATTTGAAACGACTAGTACTCAAATGCTACGCAACGAACGACAACTAGATGGATGATGTTCAACAGAGAACGTTTGAAAGGGAAAAGTATATTGTCCAACTTCTCTAACCCCTTCACTCCATCCCCCGCATTGCGCACGAAATGTTCGCGACTGGCCTGGTTACAAAACATCACAAAGCGCACACAACAACATCGCCCACGCGAAAATTGAAGTTTGACCATTTCGTGCGCCAAAAACTATACTTCAGATTTCGAGTGGATTCATAATATCACAACTTTGTACAAACTGTGTAACTATGTGCAATAGTGTAAACAGCATGCTGGTACCGAGCGTGGTGGGTGAACGGTTAGCGTTCTGGCCTCGCATTCGGGGGAACGGCGGTTCGAATCCCCGTCCGGGCATCCAGATTGGGTTTTCCATGGTTTCCCCAAATCACTCCAGGCGACGACGCGTAAAGCCATAGTAAAAAAAAAAAAAAAAAAAAAAAAGCATGCAGGTTGAGGTCACAGGCGACCAACAACCACACCTCAAACTGAAATGTAAAGAAAACATTGTTCGCTGAAGATACCTCGACGAGAGGTGAAACGCGTCCGTGAAATAAATAACATCCAACAACAGTTGTATTGGCGTGGTTATTAAAGAATAATTATTTGTTTAACTTTTATAATATACCTGAGTTTCTTTTGCAATTCCTTCCTTTAAATTAAATCAACACAGTAAGAGTTGTTTACACAAGAGCGCTTTCTTTATACAGCTTTATCATCATTATTGTTCTCTTTAACCGCTGTCGTGCATATTATTTCATAATTCAGTATTCTTTCTTAGCCCAGAAACTACCTACCGGCACCATTTTCAGTTTCATATCCTACCCTTCTACTCAGTCCATTTCCATTCCATCAATTCATTCTTTTTCTTAACTCACGTTAACTTCCATATTTTTCTTATTTGACTTTCCATGACCCTCTCTCGTATTTCTTCCTTGTTGTCATAGATTCTTAACAAAAACATCTTATTCATATTTTATAACGTCACTTCATAATTCTTTTGCATAAATTAAATATTAGTCATCTCACTTTTTTAACATTTTACTTAACAACGGGACGCATGACAGTTACAACCTGAACTAGATGTATAGAATTTTTTTTGTACTGTTTTTTTAGCTAAACAAAGACGTATTCACGTTAACATTTGCAATACTAGTTCCTATTACAGTTACCCCAATTTTTTTAGTTAGGTTCAGTGGTGGCAGGGACCACTAACGATATATACGACGAGATAGAGGCAGTGTAATGAAGAAGTTTTTAGGGAAGGATAGACGCGCTGTTATATTGCCGCATGAACGCCAGTGTACCGTCTGCCAGCATGGCGCAGCGGGTAGCGTCACGAATTGCGGTACCGAAGGTCGCCGGTTCAATCCCGCCCACTGAAAAAAATTATTTAATTCTGTTTATTATTTCCAGAAGATTCTACATGTTTCCTAAGGTCACTTGTAACTTCTACACATTTCATTTGTTAACTACTCTTGTAATCTCTAGTACGTTCTATCTGTGTATAAATAGAAGAGCATTCTGCCCAAGAGGCAGTCAGTGCTGCGTGTATGTTTGAGTTCTCAATAAACCTGTTCTCAGTTTAAGTGCTGTGTTCATTGACAAGTAACCTTCGAATTCACACCTGTCCCGGTTCCAACGCGACATAGTTTGGTGGAGGCGCCGGGTACCCTGTGCAACAGCTGCATCATCGTGGCTCCGATTAGGCAACGTAAAAGTCGCCGCCTACACGGACTGGAACCGGACTACAAAGGATATACTCAGTACGTCCTTCCGAAAGTCCGCGTCATTAGGAAAACCCATGGCGGCAAGCCAGCTGCACATTCGACACCCATCGGTGTTCTCTGGAGACGCTGGACAGGATCCTAACAAATGGCTAAAAGGGTTCGACCGAGTCACCAAGTACAACAGATGGGATCATACCATGTGCTTGGCAAATGTTTATTTCTATCTGGACGGAACCGCCCAGCAGTGGTTCGAGAACAACGAAGAAAAACTGAATAACTGGGAAATGTTCCAGACGGAACTTAAGAAAACGTTTGGGGACCACCAGCGACAAATCCGCTCGGCGGAAGAACAACTGAAGAACCGGGCCCAACGACATGGGGAGCCGACGCAATCTTACATACAGGATGTTTTGGCCCTATGCAACGTAGTCAACCCGAATATGACTGAAGCCGACAAAATCACGCACCTAATGAAAGGTATTGCAGAAGACATGTACCAAGCTCTTCTGATAAAAGACGTCGCTACGACGGAAGAGTTCATCAAGTGGTGCCAGCGGATTGAGGAGATGCAACAAAGGAGGTTGGGCGAAAGAAGTATGACAGACTTCCCAACGTAGTCCCTATGGCAGTTGTGGAAGACCAGCACGACTTTGCGTCTCTCATACGACAAATTGTGAGAGAAGAATTACAACAGTTCATGGCAGCTGGGACTCTTGAACCGAGTGAGCATCAGATCATGGCCATGGATGTAAGCCCAGTGGGTCATGAAGGAGCCGACGCGGCGGAAAAAGAGGTATTTCAGACAATAGCTCCTGTCTGCCGAGCCAATCGCACTCGACGTGAAGAATGGCCTCGCCCTGATATGACGTATGCTGCAGCTGCCAAACAGCAGCCTAGGAACCGGCCGACACGGCCACAACCAAATCCTCCGGCACCTATGACGTCCCGCAGACGAACGGACGTCTGGAGGACAGAAGACAACGCGCCAGTATGTTTCCACTGTGGGCGCCCTGGACATGTCATACGCTACTGCAGAGAGAGAAGACGAGTATTTGACGATTATTTTGCCGCAAGACGTCCGCCATCCGAACAGTTCTACCCCAGGCAGCCACCCGCTGACGAGTTCGGTCGACCTACGGGAAGAAGCCCATCGCCGCACCCTAGACGAGGTCGATCCCCGACGCGCCGCTGCCGTTCATCGTCGCCGGACAGAGCTACCAGCCGCTCCCCTAGCCGCCGCACGCAGGAAAACTAAGCAAGGCGACCATCTACGGAGGTGAGGCCGCCGCAGATGAAAATCCTCCATGGATGACAGTCACTAAGATGTCGGGAAATCTCATCAACGTTATAATCGACGGCCAACCTGTCCGGGCGCTGGTTGATTCAGGGGCTTCTTTCTCCGTATTGTCGGACAATTATCGTCGCACACTAAAGAAGACAATGTTCCGTGATACGGGGGCAACTGTGCTAAAGGTCGCAAATGGAAAGTACGTCCAGCCAGCTGGAGCTTGTGTCGCGAGAATAACCATCAACAACAGGACCCAGCCAGTTGAATTTGTCATTTTAACAGAATGTAGTCATAATGTCATCCTTGGATGGGACTTCCTTAAGGCATCCCAAGCTGTCATTGACTGTGGAACGTCTGAGCTGCAAATTGAAGAAGTCGTTGCGACGGGTACACGTAACACAGAATCTTCTGGGAAGTTATTCGCCGTTGACAACGTGACAATCCCGCCGTTCGCAATGAGAAGAGTCCCAGTCAAAAACACGGACGACCGCAACCTTGAAGTGCTTGTCAGATAGTAGAAAGTTTATTAGGCTCACGAAAGAAATCTACATACCAGCGGCTATCATAAGCATTATCGGTGGTCGAGGAGACATTTGGATCACCAACTGTCACGAGCAGTCACAAATTATCCCCAAGGGAATGTGCATAGGGACAGCTGAACCAGTCCAGGAGGGCGAGCTCAACGTCATTAACGAAGATCCATGCTCTGTTACTAGTACCGACAACACGCTGGAGGAAACAACTATGGAACTGCCAATAGGGTCCGGCCTGACCAAGGAACAACACCACCGGGTGTTAGCTATACTACGCCAATTCTCTGGTGTATTCACACCCCAGCAAAAAAAAGGTCAGACGAAACGGCCCACGATAAAGCATCGTATCAATACTGGGGATCATCCGCCCATTAGCCAGCGCTCGTACCGATTGTCACCAGTCGAAAGGCGAATAATTCGAGAGGAAGTGGAGAAGATGTTGCATAATGACATTATTCAACCTTCGGAGAGTCCTTGGTCATCTCCGGTGGTCCTCGTAAAGAAGAAGGATGGTACGTGGCGATTCTGTGTCGACTATCGGCGGCTGAACAAAATCACAAAGAAAGATGTCTACCCACTGCCGCGCATCGACGACGCCTTAGACTGCTTGAAAGGAGCTACATACTTCTCAACCATGGACATGCAGACAGGCTACTGGCAAATCGAGGTTGACGAAGCTGACAGAGAAAAGACGGCTTTTATTACACCTGATGGCCTCTATGAATTCAAAGTAATGCCATTCGGATTATGCAACGCTCCGGCCACATTCGAACGCATGATGGACAACTTACTTCGACACCTTAAGTGGACGACGTGTCCTTTGTTATTTAGATGACATTGTTGTTTTCTCGAAAACATTTGAAGAACATCTGAGTCGCCTGTCAACGGTGCTGAAGTGTGTTCAGACTGCAGGACCTCCGCCTCAATCCGAAGAAGTGCCTCTTCGTCGCCAGAGAGATAAAAATCCTGGGGCACCTGGTCAACGGAGATGGCGTCCGCGCTGATCCAGATAAAGTAAGGGCAGTCATGGAATTTCCAACTCCTCAGCACATTCGTGATGTGAGAAGCTTTCTTGGGCTGTGCTCATACTTCCGGCGTTTCATAAAAGGATTCTGTAACATGGCACGTCCACTGCAAGAACTTTTGCAGGGAGACGCCAAGTTTTACTGGGATGAAACTAAAGAAAGATCTTTCCAGGCACTTAAGGAGGCTCTAACTTCCGCACCAGTTCTAGCCTTATACGACGAGAATGCAGAAACTGAACTTCACACTGACGCCAGCGGTTATGGGATCGGTGCAGTGCTTGTGCAAATTCAGGAAGGTGCTGAGAAGGTGATAGCCTATGCATCAAGAGTATTCTCTAAGCCCGAGATAAACTACTCTACAACCGAGAAAGAATGCCTCGCAGTTGTCTGGGCTATCAACAAGTTTCGTCCGTATTTATTCGGCAAACCTTTCACCGTCGTAACAGACCACCATTCTTTATGTTGGCTAACCAGCTTGAAGGATCCATCAGGTCGACTAGCAAGATGGGCACTTAGACTTCAAGAGTACGACGTCACGGTGGTATTCAAAAACGGACGCAAACACAAGGATGCCGACAGCCTTTCAAGGAATCCTTTAATAGAACACAACAGCATGAATGGAATTTCAGCCCTCGCTGAATTAGGTGACGTTGCAGCTGAACAGAGGGAAGATTCAGAGTTATTAAGAACCATAGACGCCTTGGAGAAAGGAGAACCGGCCAAAGGAGGGTTTCAATTGATAGATGGGACATTGTATAAGAACAACTACGATCCACTAGGCCCCAAGTGGCTTCTGGTCGTTCCAGCTCATCTCCAGCCAGCTATTCTCAAGTATTTCCACGACGCTCCAATATCCGGTCATCTGGGATTTGTGAAGACCCTGGACCGAATCAGACGCAGGTATTACTGGAAGGGTCTCTACCGATCTGTCAAGCATTATGTGAGTCACTGTAAAGAGTGCCAGCGACGGAAACATGTGCCGCAATTACCTCCAGGTCATTCTAGTACCAATTCCACCTGCAGCAGTTCCATTCCACCGAATTGGGATCGACCTTTTGGGGAGGTTCCCGAAGTCGACAACCGGTAACCGATGGATAATAGTCTGCACCGACTACCTCACGCGCTACGCTGTCACCAAACCTGTGCCGACTGCAGAAGCTCCAGAGGTTGCAAAATTTCTAGTAGAAGACATTATTTTGAAGCATGGAGCACCACGTGTGATGATATCCGATCGTGGAAAGGTATTCCAGTCAAGACTAGTATCAGAGGTCATGTCAAGATGCGACGTTGTCCACAGGATGACAACTGCATACCACCCTCAGACAAACGGTCTCACAGAACGCTTCAACAAGACATTAGCCGATATGCTGTCGATGTATGTGGATGTTGAGCAGAAGGATTGGGATACAATACTGCCAGTGGTCACATTTGCTTATAATACAGCAAGGCAAGATACGACAGGCTTCACTCCGTTTTTTCTGCTCCATGGCCGTGAAGCTGAGACCACAATGGATACGCTGTTCCCATTCCAGCCGGACGACACTCAGGATGACTATATAAAACAGCTCATTACCAGGGTCGAAGAAGCAAGACAGCTGGCTCGCATACGAACACTGGCCACCCAGGAGAGGGACCGTCAGCGGTATGACGGCAAGCACCGACCTGTTGCGTACAACCCAGGAGATCTCGTATGGATTTTTACCCCTGTCCGGAAGGTTGGGCTATCAGAAAAGTTACTGAAGCGGTACTTTGGTCCGTATCGTGTCATACGCCGCCGGTCAGACGTCACATACGAAGTCGAGGATTATGAGCCGTCTTCGAAACGACGAAAGCGAAGGACATTGTTCACGTCCTCCGCATGAAGCTTACTACAATCACTGACGAGCAGCTAGGCACAACCAGCTTCTTGTTCAAGGACTCTGAGGACGGTTTGGATACTGAGGAAGTCGGACAGGAAGATAATAGTACAAACAGGAGGGGCCCTCCAGAACTGCCATACAGAGGACCCACGACAAGATCAAGATCCAGGACACTTCAGCGTGCCCCAAAAGAAATCTAACAGCGGGACGCTGTTTTCCTCAGGAGAGGGAGCAATGCCGCATGAACGCCAGTGTACCGTCTGCCAGCATGGCGCAGCGGGTAGCGTCACGAATTGCGGTACCGAAGGTCGCCGGTTCAATCCCGCCCACTGACAAAAATTATTTAATTCTGTTTATTATTTCCAGAAGATTCTACATGTTTCCTAAGGTCACTTGTAACTTCTACACATTTCATTTGTTAACTACTCTTGTAATCTCTAGTACGTTCTATCTGTGTATAAATAGAAGAGCATTCTGCCCAAGAGGCAGTCAGTGCTGCGTGTATGTTTGAGTTCTCAATAAACCTGTTCTCAGTTTAAGTGCTGTGTTCATTGACAAGTAACCTTCGAATTCACACCTGTCCCGGTTCCAACGCGACAATATTAGACACCATCATGTACTGTCGTAATGTTTCAAAAGGGCAGCGTGTTTATTACTACTATTTTACTTGAAGAATATTGTAGACAGCAAATATTTCAACAACTTTCAGTGCAAAAAACAATTAATTTCTTCTCTTGAAAATTGAATTATTATGAATTGTAATATCTTTTTTATAGTGTCGATTTATAACAGTGAAATTCTACTCTCTTTATGCAATACTTTCATTGAATGTTGTTACCGGATGTTTATTCACTGTAAAAGTTTGGAAGTGTATGGTTAGTTTGTGATTCAGAATTATGATTGTGTGTGTGATTATAATAGTCAGTAATTAATTTTCGCATGCGATCCTATTTTTAATTACTTTCCTAATATATCTGTCGCATTTCATCATTTTTATAGTGCTTGGTTTATTTTCGTCCAAAATCTTTCTTCAGTATTTAGTTATTGCAATTCAGTAACTTCTCAGTCTGTTCTGCAAACAGATCAATGTAATCAGCAAATAGTAACATACTTTTCTTTATCTCTTAGATCACTTTGCAGATTCAAATATTTCTTGTACTTCCTTTATTGCTTCCTCTACATACAAGTTGAATACAATGGAGACAAATTACAACCTAGTTTCACACCTTTTTTAACTGATGCGTGTTTTTCACGATTCTATACCTTTACTGTAACCAATTGATTCTTGTATAGATTATATTTTTTAGTTTCGATAATTTAGACATAGCTTCTCGAAATATTTAATTTAATTTAGTAGCAAAGGAGCACCGATCCGTTGGCATTTCCTATACCCATTTTCCACTTTCCATTTCCCACCTACTTTTTCCTGTACTAATTTCCACTTATTCTTTTAGCGCTTTAATAGATTATTCATCATTTATCTTGGCAATTTATTCCAATCCTTACCCCTTACCTACAAAGAAATCTTCCATAATCTTATGCCTGAAATCGAGTGCTAATTTGTGGTCAAGGTTTCTTTCCCTTCCATGCACCTTTCCTAATCCTTCCAACAATATCTTTCCAGTTCTCATCACCTATATCCACTTTGTAAATCTCATGTTTCTCTTCGCCCTCCTCCTTTTTTCCAATGAATACCATTTCAACTCCTTTATCATATCACATACTGATTGTGGTTTTGAACACCTTCTTCAATGTAAAATCATCAATTATCTGCAATATTCGTTTAGATAGCCAATGTTGGTTGATACAAAACATGATGTATGTCTCAGAAGTTGCTGCTTGCTGAGGCAAGAATGTCTGTGTAAAAATGCAGCTACTGAAAGCAAGATATTAGCATCACTTGGATCTATAATCTGATAACGAATTCCGACGGACACGTGGTTTGTGTTGCGTCGTATATTGCGCATTTCTCTAATGATGACTAAGATTAATGTAATAAAATCCTTCATGTTCTCTAATTATAAATCGTGCACCATTAAAAGTTATTAGAAGAGAAACGATTGTCTTTCAGTATGCAGATTTCTTGTACTTCCATCCATTACAACGACCAACGATAGTGAGAGAGCAAATTACAACCCCTTAGTGCCATAACAAAACACCAAATATTAACTACAAGGCCTCAACTACTATCAACTGCAAGTACTGTACTACTTCACCATTTCATCTAAATCAATTCCTTGCGACTTTAGTGTTCAGATTCGGATCAGTTCGAAGTTCTACGCTGATTCTTATAATTATTGCGTATAGAGGATCGTAATATCGTTAAAATGAAGTATTGATACCTTAAAAGGAGTTTAAACGATCTCATTAAAGAATCTGAACGTAATAGAAATATTAGGAATTTTTTAACATCTGAAGGATATTAACGAGGGTGGTGTGTGAATGGTAACGCATAGCGAGGACACGGGTTCGAATCCCCATCTGGCCATCCAGATTTGGCTTTTCCATTGTTCCCCAATTCACTCCAGTCGAATGCTGGATGGTTCCTACGAAAGTACATGGCAGAATTCCTTCCCGTTCTTTCTTCCCATTCCTATCCGCTTCTAAAGACTCGACGCCGACGATGCGTAAGCCGGAAGAAATTACAATCAAACATTTACAAAATAATTTATTTTTTCTTAATAAAATGCAATGGATATTAGTCTATTAATGAATCGAAACGCGAATTGACTGGTCGTGTGTGATAGTGAATTGTTACTCATAAATTTACATCCGTCCTTTTTACAAAAAATATTCTGAGTTGAAAGCGGATAGTCATTTATTGGCTGATCTGCAGAATAAGTATTTGGTTTCATTGCAATTTAAACATAATGAATGTATCACTGTAACGACGTTCAAAGATATGTGGATGTGTTTTTTAGAAGCTTGAAAATATAAAAGGTAATTTTAAATAAATTCTAACTTTTAACTGTTCAGCTGTGTATAATTTACTTCCGGATAGCATCGAAAAATGTCGCTGTCTTTAAATAATAATAATACTAATCTTAAATTTTCATGTAAGTATGAATTTTTCTTTGTGAAAAAGATGAAATTGTAGATTTATATGCTGGGTAAGATTTGAATAAATGTTTTGTTTTGTATTTTGTTTCGAATGATATTATAAACTTTCTTCTACATTGATTCCAGTTTATGGCTTAAACAATCTCTACGTGGAAACTGGGTTTAGATTACGGTTCGAGCAGTGCATGTAATTCGCACCAGCTATGACCCGCTTACTGGAGGGACATGATTTATATTAGCAATTCCAGGAAGGTAATGTTGAGTGGATTATTTAGAGCAATGAGAAGTGAATAAATCACAGATTCGATTTGTCGACGTGCTTAACCGGTGACAATTCCGCTGGACGCCAGCGATCTGAATAGCGCTACTGGCAGTGGAAGTCATAATCCAAGATCGCAGTAAAAAATATCTCTCGCGAAAACAACTTTATGCTTTGGAATGATGAGCTGAATTTTTCTCGTGAATTCAACCGATCTGAGTTTGAGATACACCTCGAGTTGTTAAAGTGTTTTCCTGTGTATGATTTCTAACGAGACAAGTAGGTACGATTCAAACGTTAGATATAAGTTATGCTATATCTGGTTCAGTGAAAAACATCGATAGTATTAATTAATACGTAAAATAATTTTAATTGAAGTTTTTCGATACAATCAGTCCATTTATGGATTGCGTTTAAGTTTGCTTGCAGAAATAAAAATGGAAAGGCTTGGAATGGAATTCAGACGCAAGCGTCTATTTTGTGATTAAAGTTCTATTATGTGAGTTTTTTGCCAAAAACAAATGAAGTAGCCAGCTGTAAAAAAGATCGATTGTAGCCATTGCGGCAGAATTAAGAACAAGTGTATTCAATGTATCCGATTTTGGAAACAAGTAGCTATGTTTTTTAAAAACTAAATGAAACTATTTGATGACTGAAATAATGTGTACTAATGCATCATGAGTACAGGAAACATAAAGGAGATCCGATATGGCAGCAAGTGCTTCCATGACGAAAAGTGAGAGCAATATTGTGGACGACGATGGAAAACTTTCGTGGATTTGAGGAGATGGTACTGACGTCAAGATTAAAATAAAGCCAAAGAGAGAAAAAGAAGATACGAGAAGAGACAAAAAGAACACACGACAAAGGTAGTGAATCGACCGATTTTAATATGGAAGATTTGGTTCTCATGAAAATTCAGGAAATTTTTGGGAAAGTATTCAACCTTCTGGTTTGGAGTAAAATTCTACTTTGTTTGAAAAATAGTGATCACTTTCGGTAAGATACACTGCCTTCAAAGTGTATAATTGATAACTTGTGTGCAAGTCTGTCACTGTAACTTACCGGAAACAAGTTTAGTTAGAAAAAAGATTAGTTTAGACATTAAAAAAGGAGTACGCTCCCGCTGCTTGATTCGTGTAACTACTAGCCTCTTCAGACTTTTTGTGGTCGCTAGAGTGCAGCATTGTATTGGTCGTCCAACCCGAGTTTAGGTTGGAAGGAGACTCCTGTCTTCTTGCAGTGTTAATGGAGAAGGCGAGGAGGATTATCAGGTCCTAAGATTGCGCAACAAAGAGGCAAAAAAAAAAAAAAAATGTTGTGCCTTGCAATCTTAACGACATGGTGAAGTTTGAAAATCTAAGAGTTCCGTCTCTGTTGACAGTCTATCAGAAAATGGCGGCAGCGGTTTAGATCACCGACATATCGTGTTTAAACACCTGATCACTCAGCTAGAAACACGAAAACATTTATATTAATTCTCAATGCCGAGAAAAACTTCATTCATTTGTAATAATATAAAAAGTTATAAACGACATTTTCAGATGTTAATACTATCACAAACCGCAGTGTGTGTGCAAATAAATCACTCAAAAAATAATTAAATATTTTCCGTAACGTTTAATTGAAAAAATATTAGTAATACACTGAAGAGCTAAAGAAATTGTTACACCTACGTATCTAGTGTAGCGCCCCTGCGAGCACGCAGAAGTGCCGCAACACGACGTGGCATGGTCTCGACTAATGTCTGAAGTAGTGCTGGAGGAAATTGACACCGTGCATCCTGCAGGACTATCCACAAATTCGTAAGAGTACGAGAGGGTGGAGATTTCTTCTGAACGGTACGTAACAAGCATCCCAGATATGCTCAATAATGTCATGTCTAGGAGTTTGGTGGCCAGCGGAGGTGTTTAAACTCAGAAGAGTGTTCCTCGAGCCACTCTGTAGCATTCTGGACGTGTGGGGTGTCGCATTGTCTTCTGGAATTGCCCAAGTCCGTCGGAAAGCACAATAGGCATGAATGGATGCAGTGATCATGCATGACCATACATACGTGTTATCTGCCAGCGTTGGCAGAAAACCTGGTATTATTAATTAT
>JARYHS010013852.1:0-11704 GCA_031002005.1 Vandiemenella viatica | reverse complement strand
TCGACTGCGCGTCAATGTGCGCCCGGCCTTAATGTCCTAATACCAGAGGTAGACGGTTGCCAGAGACCCTCAGCAACATGCGGGTGACATGATGGGAGGATACATCAAATTGACTTGCTGTAATATGGCTATTCGAGAGGGAGTACCCAGTAAGGCTCAAGGAAGTATGCCCACAATGTACTCTCACAGAAAGGTTACTTGATAGTTCCTTGCAGTACACCACGGCCCATTAGATGTGGATGGTATGCTTGCACTGGCGAAGGCTTGGGGTGTAGAGGTTGGCCGCTTCCTGTGCTTGACCCAAGCCCCTCAGGCCAGGTCGAGATTACTGCCGACTCTTCAACTGCCTTCAGGTAAACAGTACTTTATATCTTAACGAGCTTCAGTCGTTACCTTAAAAGCCGATGTGGTAACCTATAAACATTTAAATGGCCTCTCTTCAACTGACGAGGTGCCCATGACCGTAAGACGTACTGTTACTCGCTCAGTCTCATACTTGGTATTAATTCTAGTCTCGGACATGGCCACAACAATTAACCCTTTCAAGAAGCATGCCGAGACAATACAAATCTTGAGGTTACGATAGTCAAACAATGAAACTCAGTTCGTAATAGTCAGAACGTTTCGCAAAAAGTGAATCTGATCGTGTGACCGCGAAAGATAACGATGAGGACCTGTGAGTGAACCTCGGTAGCCTGATCTCTGTCTGCAACTTATTCCCGCCGAGGAGATAATGTTTTAGAGAGCGAGCAGCATGCACAAGTGCGTCGGATTTACGGCGAGCGTCGTTCCTGCTTACCCCTGGGAGGCGCCCCTGCCTCGTATTTCTCGACTGCACCAACCACACGCGCATCACTTATTCAAACCCCGACCACTCTAGAATTCATTAAACGGCCGAAAAAAATACACACCCTCCTGCTGATCAATTTGTTGTCCAGGTACAAAAAATAAATAAAACAAATTCCTACTTGGTTACACACTATGATCTGAAATATACTGCTGTGTCACATCTATTAGTATTAACAGTCCAATCTAAACAATAATGTAAAAAAAAATTTTTTAAAAATGAAACTTTGTACTGGCTATATAAGTAATCACTGAAATGCCACTAGATGTAAATATATAACTGAGCAGGTTTTTATTCAAAGACAGATAATCGTGAAACAATTCGATTCTTAGATTTTTCAGTCTTTTCCGTAGACTTCAAAGTAATTCTCAAAATACGCTAAAAGAGACACAATATCATTGCATCTGAATTGATAAATTTAAAGGCCCAGTGACAGGGTTTAAAACGCCTTCACATTTCGTCATCGTTATAGCTTGAGGCAACGCGTTAATTCTACCAGCTGAAAGGAGACTGAAAACTTAACCAGCAATCCAAATTACAACATAGTGAATAACTTGTTTCCAAAGCACAGACAAAATCAGATTACCTAGAGACATCGTGAAAATTCCTGTTAACAACTCGATTTCGACGAACGAAATCCCGATCGCCACTTGTACACCTTACCATACCACCGTACGTCTCGAAGTGATTGATAGCAGTATAGAGAGTTATATTCATATTCTGTGACAGTTTATTTTGTTAATAAAATGGTCATCTCCTACAGAAAGCTCTCTCAAGTTTGTTCTAGAACCACTATTTCCTAATTCGATGTTGTTCAGCTGCTTAATGCAGCAAACTTTGGTCACACTTAACGCTTCCCGAAATTACCTTTACATCAGCTATATATCTGAAATGAGCGATAAAAAAAGTTTTTAACTAGTCAGAGTATTGAATGTTAAAGGAGTCTGAAGTGTTTGTTACACCCACTGTATATGAAATGAGAATGATATAAGTTCTTTTCAAAGCCAAAGACCATGTAATTTCACCTATACGTCTCATGTCGAACGCCCCTGAGGTGATAAATTTCTAGTATAGTATTCGACTGAACCGTGGAAGCAACATTTAAGAAACTCTGTTTCAACTCAGCAGCCTGAGAATAACACGAGAGAAAGGTGAGTGATCTTCTCCCACGTTCAAAATGATTATCCATCGCATTGATTGCATCCCATTATGCATGTTTATCACTGACCATTTATGGTGATACCAAGAATATGTGTGTTGACTCAAACAATTATGGATGTAACATGAATCCTGAAGCAATACGATCAAGCAAAGTTGGCCCAGATTCAACAACTGACGCTTGAAAACTGAACAATTTACATTAATAATGTTTCTTATTTTTCTCGAAACGATTCGGGCCATTTTTTGAACCTCTTCGGTCATATTCATGTTACATGTCTCAAATTTCTGTTATGCATAGATATCAACAATATTAGTAAAGGTGAAAAAGAATGGTTTCTCTCGGTGTCATAGATCGTTTATTTAGAATTAAAAAAAAAAAAATCTGCTGACTTGGCCATTATGAAGTCATAATTTTTACTGAAATTGAGGGCATAATATTTACTTGCCAAATTCGAAAAAGAAAGAGGGGTATCTTGGCTTTTAATTAATTATAAGTTTGATAAAGCAATACATTTCAAGTATTTATGTATAGGTTAACTAAAACATGCCGCATATAATGGACAAGTCATCAGAACTTTTTATTCTAAATAAACGATCTATAACACCGAGAGAAACCATTCTGTTTCACAAATTGAAGCGAATACACACTGTAAAGTGTAGACTTGGCTCAGAAGAAGATCTCATAACTTTTTTTCACTAGCCTATTTTTTACAAGAATTGTTTTTTTGGCATGTCTTATTACTAGGACTTTAAGGAAGATTCATAGCGTGATGATTAGAGGAGAGATTCGAATGTTGTCAAACACGGAGCCTGACATTGCTTGCAGTTATTGCTATAAAACATGAAAAAACCGCAATCTGTGAATCGAACTCATGTCTTCCAGATTACTACTATAATACGATATCGTTCACTAACACATTCATCAATGCCATGTACAATTTTTGTCTAAAATTATTTCTGTTTTAAGAGTTGGTAACAGACGTGCAAACAACAAAACAAGCAAATGTTATTTAATTATACCTATAGCAACACTTATTTATTTGAGAATAATATCAAACGAGGCTTGAGCATACAGAATCCAAGTTTATTTTCTTGCTGCTTCGTAATCTGAGAGTTCGCTTGCAGCAGTGTTCCATGCTATTGCATTCGCTATATCCGTGTCGTTGTCGTGTGGTGACTGATCATCCTAAACCCTACTCATAAGATCCCCCACCCAGTAGTAGTTAGAATATTGTGAAGACGAGTTAACAACTTTACTTGCTGTCTTCTTCTTGCCCCATCTGAATCTTTGAAAACTCATAATCTGAAATTAACTTCAATTTGAGATCCAGGAGTGATTTACACATAGTCCTCCAAATTCTTATAAATTACATTTTCCCCACATTTCCACTTACAGCTTTGTTTTATCAGGCTACAAACTGAAACACAAATGGGATGTCAAATTGTTAGATGGCAGAGAAGTTCCATTAATAATCACTGAAGCGGAGAGATACCTCAAGCCACCCCAACCCCTCCAAAAAGCTACATCTGCATTACTTTGATTACTTTTGCTCTAGGAAATATCTGTTTCGTTGTATAGATCTTGCCACTAGACGGAACTGACACCAAATTATTTCTGAAAACTGACAACGTTTCTAACGCTAAAATTCTGGAATTTACTCCCTAATTTGATCTTAAAATAAATACTTGCAACTTTAATCATTAAATTCACTGAAGTGCAAATTAAAAACACAGTTTTTTATTATTTAAATAATATTTTGATCAAGCGTAAAAGAATCAGATAACAGTGCATGCATTTTACATTATCGTTCCATGGGAACAAGTAAGGATAGAGAGGTTCATATTGTTGCAAGGGCTTGAACCGGCGGTTGTCCCAAGATAAGGTTACAGTATTAGCGTATATGCTAATAGGGCTTCCTACCTAATATTTATCCCGCGAAAGTATTTCTGTCTATTCACTGAATCATTATTCCTACGTCAGATCATTATTGCTCATCAGTAAAGCTATATGCATTTTAAGTTAATTTTTACCATGATATTTATTATTATTAATTTAATTGCGATGGAGCTAACACTTCGCTGGCAATTCGCCCAGTCATCCATTTACCCTTTATATATATATATTTTTTAATTTTTCTTTTACAATTGGAATGTTAAATTACTCCCCAATTTACTATTTATGATTTACAATTTGTAGTTATAAATTCCTTAGGCGTTTTTGAAAAATTATTCATCACTACACTTGGTAATTTGTTCCAAAAGCTGACACCTTACTAACGAAATAGAATTTTCCCACCCCCTTATGCATGAAATCGAGCGCAAGCTAGTGGTCATGGTCGCCTTCACCCTCATCCTTTCCTCCAATGAGACCCACTCCACTCCCTTATCATATCATTTACTGACTGGGTCCTGCGATAATTTCCACAAACAAATTTAGCTGCTTTTCTTTGCACACCTTCCAACTCCTGTATTTGATAACCAAAATCTGGGTCCCAAACTACACCACTATATTCAACCAACGGTCTGACCACTGTTTTCTAACCCGCTCCCTAACTTCTCTGATACATCCTCTCATCACCCTCTCCAGTAAATGAAGGATTTTGTAACCTTTTCCTACCACCTGCACAATGTGTTCTGACCAACTGAGTTTGTTATCACACTTTTTTTTTTTACTTATTGTTTTACGCCTCGTCAACGTCGAGGTCATTAGAGGCGGGATGGGACTTGGGACAAGGAACGGAAGGAATTCTGCCATGGCCTATTTGAAAGAAACATCCCGGCATTCACCTGGAGTGATTTGGGGAAACCATGGAAAACACAAATCTTAATGCCCGGACCCGGATTCAAACCGCCGCGCCGTCCTCCCGAATGCGAAGCCAGAGTGTTAGCCACCCACCCACAACGCTAAGTGTTATCAAACGTTATGACAAAGTATTTACACTTCGAGCTTTCAACAAGCAATTCTGAACCCACCCTATAACATTAATTAACCTTTTGTTTTTTATCTGTGCACCTAATAAGCTGGTTTTTTCTTAATTCCATACTGATCAACCCATTTAGAAGTTTTATCCAGGTCACCATGCAGCTGTTCACAGTCTTCAACTGTTTTGTGCTACTCTATACCATTATATCATCTGCAAAATACCTAGACTCTAACCGTGACCCATTAACACAGTCATTCATTATAATTATGAACAGCAATGGTCTCAATACACTTACCCTGTGGCACTCCCATATTTAATTCCACCTCTTTTGAAAGTTTATATCTTACTCTAACACTTGGATTTCTAGCTTTTAAGAATTCCTCTACCCAACAAGTAACTTTTTCATCCAATCCAATAGATATCAGTTTATTTAAAACCATTTTATGGCTCACTCTGTCAAACGTCTTAATAACTATCTAGTGCCACAAATCAATATTTGATTTCATTTCTCTGAATCAATTAACCAGATTTTAATAATAAGGTGCTGTATTTGAAATACACCCCGGAAACTCTATCAGATAACTAGTTTAATTTCTTAAAACTATGTAAATCGTAATCTCCCATGAAGCCAGATTTATCCGGCACTCGCCAAACAAGCAAAGATACGCAGCAGAGGATGTACAGAATATTTCCAAACATAAGCAAAGTTGAGATTGTGCCAGTGAAATAACAGGAGAAAATCATTCCCTATATCCCTGTGTCTCGATATCTTTGGAAGACAAACAGTGTCTCCTTCCTTCTATTGTTCAAAACGGCTGAGACAGTTTCTTGTTCTTGGCGGAAACTGCGCCGCCCTTAACAGCGGGTTGCCCTTTAAAGTAAACCCATAAAAGAGTGGGTGATGAATGGCCTGTTGACTTTCACGCCGTTGGAAGTTTCCGCCAGAGGAAGAGTTAAAATCTTTTTCAGTAAAAGATCTAAAAAGAGTCGGTGGAGGTATTATCCCACTCTCTGCGAAGAAAAAGCAATGCCATATCGATTCTCTTCCAGCAAAGTCCTACAGACTTAAAATAATTTTTAAAACTAGCAGCCATGTTTGTGCTACTGTTGGAAAGATATACTATAATTGTTCCTGTTAGTGGAGAACGAATTCCCGGCCTTAAGCATAATTAATAGTGTAGGATCTCTTTAATGAATAATATACACTCAAGAGCCAAAGAAACTGGTATAAGCATGCGTATGCAAACACAGAGATAATTAAACACTCAGAGTTCGGGCTGTGGTCGGCAATGCCTATATAAGGTGTCTCGCGCAGGCGTTAGATCGGTTACTGCTGCTACAAGGGCAGGTTATCACGATTTAAGTGAGTTTGAACGTGGTGTTATAGTTGGCACAACAGAGATGGGACACAACATCTCCGAGGTGACGATTTTCCCATGCGTCCATTTCATGAGAGCGCCGTGAATATCGGGGATCCGGTAAAACATCAAATCTCCGATATCGCTGCTGCCGGAAAAAGATCGTGCAAGAACTGGACCAACGACAACTGAAGAGAATCGTTCAACTTGACAGAAGTGCAACCCTTCCGCAAATTACTGCGGATTTTAATGCTGGGCCATCAACAAGTGTCAGCGTGCGAACCACTCAACGAAACATCATCGATATGGGCTTTCGGAGCAGAAGGCCCTCTCGTCTACCCTTGCTGAGAATGCGACACAAAGCTTTACGCCTCGCCTAGGCCCGTCAACACCGACATTGGACTGTTAATGATTGGAAACATGTTGCCTGGTCTGACGAGTCTCGTTACCAATTGTATCGAACGGATGGACGTATACGGGTATGGAGACAACCTCATGAATTCATGGACCCTGCATGTCAGCAGGGCACTGTTCAAGCTGGTGGAGGCTCTGTAATGGTGTGGATCGTGTGCAGTTGGAGTGACATGGGACCCCTGATACGTCTAGATACGACTCTCACAGGTGAGACGTACTTACGTACGCATCTTGGCTGATCACCTGTATCCATTCATGTCCTTGTGCATTCCGACGGACTTGGGCAATTCCAGCAGGAAAATGAGACACCCCACACGCCAAAAATTGCTACAGAGTGGCTCCAGGAACACTCTTCTGAGTTTAAACACCTCCGCTGGCCACAAAAATCTCCAGACATGAACATTATTGAGGATATCTGGGATGCCTTCAAAGATATCTCCACCCCCTCGTACTCTTACGGATATATGGACACCCCTGCAGGGTTCATGGTGTCAATTCCCTTCAGCACTACTTCAGACATTAGTCGAATCCATGCCATTTCGTGTTGCAGCACTTCCTCGTGCTAGCGGGGACCCTACACGATATTAGGCAGGTTTACCCTTTTTTTTTTTTTTTTTTTTTTTTTTTTTTACTCTTCCGTGTAATTAAATGCTATATTTCACCCAATGTCTGGGTAACAATATCAAGAGATGGTTGAAAGCTTGTGTCACATAAATAGAAACACTCACACCCATCCGGTCATAACAGTTATCTTAAAGATCTTCCCCTACCGGTATCATTTGATTTCTATATTATCTATTCTAATATTATGAATGCGAAAGTAAGTCTGTCTCCTTGTCTGTCTGTTTCCCTTTCTGTTTGTTACGTTTCTGATGCTAAACAGCTAATCCGATCGTGACAAGGAGATGTGATTTGGCATTAGGATGGACATAGGATATCTTTTCTATCTAAATATTGTCATTAAAAAAAATTGAAACGACGATATACAGACGCTTAGGATCCGTAAGACTCTTTTGTACGTTTCTTCGTTCCGGGCTGGTAGCTCAGTGGTTAATGCGCTTGCTTACAAATGTTTGGACCGTGGTCTCCGGTTCAAATCACGATAGAAGCAAAGATTTTTAAGAATTGTTTTTGATCGTATGAGCCAAACCAGGATGGTCAGTTTTCGGGATTCCATCTTAAACTTTAGACACCACAATTTTAGGGGTGCAATGCTTGGGAAATCGTACGCAGTCTAACAATGAATGCTCTACGTGTACGCTATTTTTTTTTTTTTTTTTTTTTTTTTTTTTTGCTATATTGATCACTATGCCGTTGTTTCTCTCGCAGTCATTGTGTGTATGATCTGCACCAATAATATTGTATATGCGAAAGTAAGTCTCTGTCATTTTGTTCAGTTTTGTGGACTAAATGTCTATACCGATATTTATGGAATTTGACAAGAAAATACTTTGTATCTGTAGGTAGGAGACAGGACATTTTTTTCGGTACGAATAACAGTTTTAGTCAAGAAGTTTTGAGAACATATCGAATGGTGACAGACAGACGGATACGTGTGTTAGTCTGCAATTTTACGTCGGTTTCTCAAGTTGCGCTACTAGCGCAGTCTGTCAGAGTATTATTTGTTAGCGAATTTCGTTTAGAGACAAAAGGTATTATTTACTATAGATGTCGATTTGCTCTGCATTGTTCTGTTACTTTGTGTCTGCCTAAATGTTTCTGGCACTAGTTTATTTTGTCTTCTTTTCTGACATGCCTTGCGGCCTAAGGTGTAGCTCTGGAAGAGCACGAGCAGCTAAAGTTATTAGCACCCAAGAATCTGTTGTTCATGATGAAGAAAGAAGAAAAGGCCAAGCTGAAATAAATTTTCCCTCAGTTAAACCACCCCACATCACCACACCTTCGTTTGTTTTTAAATATGTTGGAAATTGATTCTCTTCATGAGACAGGTTCGACGGTAGAATAATATAGTGATGGCTTTCCTGTCATATTATGCCAATATTATGTTGTTTGGGACAAATATTACGTTACTAACAACTTTCTATATCCAATTTTGCCAGTGAAATTCTAAGTCCACGAGTACGAAGTCGCGGATAACAGGTAGTCTATAAAATATATTTTATGATAATTCGACGAAGGCTCGATTGTTTGCGACAGCAGTTGCTGTTTTGCTGGACAACAAAGTAATGAGGTTTACGAAAGAGAAAAATCGGGCAAATGCCAGTCCGGATGCTACTGACTTTAAGGTTTATCTCCCATGCTTTAGGTCAGACGGCAGTCGCTTGGCTTAAAAATTAATGCCTGACACATTTTCAAATTAAGTAGCGTTCTTCTAATTTCCAATTTATTATGTGTTAGTTTTGTAGCAATGCACTGAATTAAAATCACATTCAATAAAACAATATTAGTTTTTCGCAAACCAATTTAAAAAATCTTTTTTAGTTCGCAACTTACAAATTATGATAGACTAAAGTATTTTTTATAATTCGTTGTTATAATACGTTATGTGTAATTATGTATACGGGATATAAGTTACAGGTATTATTCATAATTTATTAATTGTATTTAAAGGAATCCAGACTCAGTATGACGGACTTGATAATTTAAAATTTTAATAACTTGAATGTGATAAGAAATGGATAAGTGTAAATTAATAAAGCACAGCTTAGGAGTTTTGAAAATATCAAAACGAATGATTCTTCTGATTGAAATTGAGTTAATTTTAACAAATCGCAGTTTCTTTGAACTGAATCCTTGTTCAATTGATAGTAGCGCTTGCGAGCAATAGATTTCTATGTACATTCAGATAATGACCAGTTTGCAGCAAGGTAGATGTTCATCATCTCCTTTGGCACCTGCCCGCCTTGGATACCGCGGTTACCTGTGTTATTGTACGACTGGCATTGAAAGCATCGTGTCAAACTGTTCCGCTTGTTACAACAGTCGAAGGAGCAGCCATCTCGTCATGATACCAGCTCTCCCAGCTTTCTCTCGCGTTCTGGAGGGAGAGATAAAACATAGGCAATCCACGATCACGCGGGAAGACTGGCTTCGTCCAATCGCATCCCATGTAACAGAAGCAACAACGTTTCCGCGCGCAGGAGTCAGGTCTGGTGATTAGTTCCGAATATCTGACCGAATTAGTGCCATTTCTTAAAGTTCGTAAAAATGCGTTTCACGAAAAAGTATTTTTAATAAAATTTCATAACTTAAACACATCAAACAGGCACTGCAAAAAGTACACAACTGAATGGCGACACATACGTAGATCCAAAACTGCCCTGGACACTGGCAGAAAATTTCTTTGTTAATTCTACGGCTTTTAAAGATTCGGAGACTGTGGTCAGTCTTCTAGAAAGACGGAGACAGTACCCTCCTTCTTGAAAAAAGCTTGGCAATGTAAGCGAAGTTTTTTAAGATACCGTGAACTGTCAGGCGTCCGGATCTTATTTTGGAAACCCGCTGCCTTCATTGTCTGTCACTTCACACTCCTCATCTAACGTTTTCCAAGAATAAATGGTTTTCGGAGGTTAAACTGAACATTATAAATACGGGTTACAGTAAATATTGGGTACGAATTTCAAGTCCCTTGGTACTATCGTATTTGAGATAGACAACGTAACAAAAATGACCCAGAATTAACATCTTTGATGACCACTCATGTTTTCATTTACCAGTAAAAAAAATTTAAAAGAAATGTCCCATTTGTCCAAAACGTTGATATTCTACACGGCGGGCAATAAAATATTTCAAACTTCTTTAATCTTATGAAATCTAAAATTCCATATTATATTTAATATCACGAAATTTTCAATACAATATTTAAATTTGAGTGCATATTTGAAATCATAAAATTATTTCATTTACGAGTTGGATGCCTGTGACTGACAGATAGCTGAGGGACGGCAAAATCACTCACTTTCACTTTGGGAATGGAAACCTAAAAACGTTAACCACCTTCCAATACATTACACCAAACGGTTAGTTACTTGAAGTTACTCAGAACTGGAATCGACTGTTTTGTAGGTCTAATCGATTAGTTGGCAGAAAGGTACGAGTGGTGTGCAACCCCTTCTACTATGGCACTAAGTGTAAAGGTCTGTTTGGGGTCTGCGGCTTAATACTTGTGAGCGGATTGTGGCGTTGGAGAAGCTGATCATACTAACCTGGGCGCATTACTCCCACAGCTTGCCCCCGGCAATCTTCTGCTGCTTCCTTGCTGTACGGCGGCTAAAAAGGCTATTGTTAATCAAGATAACTGACACCACATGGTTACGGACATGACCCTTTGCTTTATCATAGTACCAAGTAATCGTCATTGCACTGAGGTATGGCTATTACAGGTTATTCTTACTATTATGATAGACAAGGCGCCTAATTGCTATAACAGGCGCTTATTATTCTTTCTTGACTGTAGCCGATACATCCAACTGAATGCCGTCTGATATGCTAACTCCGATAGTGCTAATCACTGAAGCCATAGTTACGTGAAGTTATCAAACTTCTCACAGTATAGATGGTGGATCCATTACTTACAATGGAGAATGGCGATGATTACCTGCTAATGGGCCATGACGCGAGACCCGGCTATGGAGAGAGGCGGCCTAACTGTTAAACTGACATAGAGACTGCCCTACAGTACTGATGCTTCCAGAAGAGAGCGAGTGCGTATTGTCGTTCGTAATTTATCCCGATCGTCGAACGTTCTAGATGTTTGATCAGTCGTTACCCGGTCATCGCCTTCCAACTGGCATCTGCTGATGCTAGAGTATGCAAAACGTGACTAACCTCACGCATACTCTTCACGTACGTACGGGACGGTAATTCCAACTAAAGTACCAATATTTTACCATCAAATAATATGTCTCAAAACCGCCCGTTACAGAACAACGTTAATACAGATTAGCACATAGAAGCCTGTACGAAGAACTTAAAACTCTATTTTATGTATTAAAGAGAAAGGAATCAAAATGATGAATTGTACTACGGTTTCTTATTGG
>JARYHS010013850.1:0-10719 GCA_031002005.1 Vandiemenella viatica | reverse complement strand
CTTAATTTTAGTATGGTAGTCCTGCGCTTTCATTACTACAGTCACATACCCCTTGTCAGCTGGGAGAGCCACAACATCATCACGTTGCCGTAATATCCGCAAGGCTGATCTTTCTTCCCTAGAGAGGTTGCTGCATGGCAGTTTTGCATGGGTAAGAATGCGAGCTGTCTCTTGCCGGATGTTATTTGCATGATCGGTTTCTAACCCCACAATGGCACTCTCAATGCCCGCTATGATATCTAAAGTTGGTAGATGTGTGGGCCCCGGGGCAAAATTAAGACCTTTAGATAGCAAAGATATAGTTGCTTTATCTAGTTCTTCTTCCGTGAGATTCGCCACTGTATTGGCAAGTTGCAGAATGTGAGTATGTTGTTCTTGCTGTTCTGCCTTGAATTTTTGAAATTTGCAATAACAGCCAAAAGCTTAGATAATCCAATAAACAATGCGGCATAGCTCGTAAAGCTACAGTATAAATCATGTACAAAGACGGCCGTGAAAGTCTTAAGAATTTTACAGTTGTTTGTTAAAAAGATTTTTCATTTCAAATCATGGAAATTTTACTACAGGTGCTGTTCCGTATGATCAGACCAAAGAAACTCTTCTTCATGGCTGTGGATGGTGTTGCCCCCAGAGCCAAGATGAACCAGCAGCGTGGTCGCAGGTCAGTACCAGACCCAGATTTCTGTTGCGACAATCACATTGGACTCTGAAATATTAGTTATATTATAAGTAAGGTCCATTTTTAATAAGGAGAAAAATACTGTATATATCATTAAAGTTTATTTATTTCAATATTCTACACACATTCATCTACTTTTCTACATAATTTACACTTTTGTTCAAACATTTGTCATACCATTCAAAAAGTCTTTGAATTTTAAAGTTAAAGAAATCTGCCACATATGAAGAAGTCCAATCAATTATTGGAGTTATCACTTCCTCATTGTTATTGAATCACTGACCATGCAGAAACTTCTTTAAGAACTGAAACAGGTGAAAACATTGGGTGCAGGGCCTGGACTCTAAGGTGGATAATCCAGTTATTCCCATTCAAAAGACCTGATTTGACCTTGTGTTTGTACAGAGAGGCATGTGGCCTTGCATTGTCATTGTGCAACATCACGCCTGATGCCAGTAGATCATACTGCTTGTTTTGTATGGCACATCAAGAGTTTTCTCGAAGTCACACAATATATGTCAGAATTGATTGTTGTGCCTCTCACCATAAAATCCTCTAGCAAAATCCCATTCTTGTCCCAAAAGAGAGTTTCAATGCCATTTCATGCTGAAATTGTCTGTTTCGCTTGGTTGCCGATGACATGTGTCACCATTCCATTGAGTTTCAAACTCAGGAGTGACGTGAAACACCCAAGTCTCACTTCCTGTAATGATGTGGTCCAAGAATTAATTTCCTTGCAGATGGTATTGTGCCAAAAACAGTAAATCACAGACCAATCTTTATGTTTTATAATCATCAGATAACAGTCTTAGAACCCACTGACAACACAGTTTGATAATTCTGTTTCTCCAGAGCAATAGTGTACAAAACTGACCTTGAAACCTGTGGAAAATCAGTTTGTAAATGTGAAATTGTAGATCATTATCTCAAATTTTGCTGTCCACATCATGAACTAAATCTGTAACAATCAGAAAAGGTCAACCTGGACATAGCTCATCATGCACATTAACCTACCCGTCCTTGAATATTCTCATCCATTTTTTAACTTTGCTGACACCTGTAGAATTATTACCGTGCACTTCACAAATCTAATGGTGATGTTCCACTGCTGCATTGTTTCTTGCACTCAAGAATTAAATTACAGATTGTATCTCACAGTTGGCAGACCAATCAATTTTCTCAGACATTATAAACTTCTACAGCTCAGCAAACATAAAGTGATATGGCTGAAAATGTCATCTAAATGTGCTCAAAGCATGCTGGAAGCAGAGATGCATGCACGCTGTGGCGATCGTGTGTCATTCTCACTCTCATTCACAAACAGACATTATTCAACAAATATAACCCTTGTATTTGAAACAGATCACCTCTTTTATTGGACATCTTTATTACTAACTGAAACATTCAGGTAAAACTCTGAATATTCAGTGATAGCATTCATCTAGTAAGCAACAACATCCATGTAAAAATAATTGTTTGCTGTGGAATAATGAGATATTGAATTGGACAATGGAATTTTTCTTGGAAATTGGTTGTGATTCTGTGTTTAAGAAACAGAAAATATTAACCATATAGATTTATTGAGGATGGTCTTGAGCTACAATTTGCAGTGCCAAGGAAAAATTTTACTTTAAAAGATGTCATTGCGACTGATTTGAAATCAGTCTTCAAGGTACAAATCAACATGCAGAAAGAACAGTGGTAATTTTCCTCAAACTTTCAAGATCTCTACTGGAGTGAGGTTTAAATCATCTTGAAAAGAAAACAATAATACTACGTAACTATATATAGTTCATTAGTCATTTAACACACCTGAAAGCTAATAGAAATTCCCAGAAAGTGACCATTACATTCATATGGAGAATCTTTTGACAGTTCATTTTTTGTTGAAGATTCCATAAATAACTACAGAATCCAGAATTCCTCAGACTTTGCCATCTGTCTGAGAAATAGTTGCACTACAGAGGAATTTGACCCACAGAAACAGCATGAATTTAATGTGTTTATGGTGTATGATTTGTTTAACTTCTAACCACAAGAGTGCCATCTCTGGCACTACTGGTAATGAAAATTTCTGCATCAGATTTTAAGATATAGATGGTAGACAGCTTTATAAATTTTTGAAATCTTACATTAAGCAGTTTAGTAATAGTAACATCTTGTAACACTGTTAGCCTTTTCCAACCAAATATCAACCTCTCCTTCACGTGGTGCAGCCTGTTTGCACGACAAGGCTCTGGTGACTGAATGATTCCTGATATAAGGAGCAACCCACTGCTTTCCAATGGCCTCCTAAAGGGGGGGCGGAAGAGAGCGTGGCAGTACTGGGCATCCGTTTGCCCTTGGGATTGGAAATGGCCCGTAAAGGTGGATAAATCAGAAATGATCAATGGCATGGGGATGCAGACGGCAATGGAAAGCCTCTTCAGACGTGCAATTGAACCATCTCCGATTGTCTTTCAACCGCGAATTCCTTCTCCTCCCAACAGATCTTTTCCCTTCAATGATGAGCTGCAGTAGCTGGTACCTCTCGCCTTTCATAATGTGTCCAAGATATTGCGTTTTCCTTTTCTTTATAGTGAGCAGCAATTCTTTTTGTTTCCCCATCCGATGAAGTACTTCTTCATTTGAGACTTTCATCACCCAAGATATGCGTAAGAGATGACAATACAAATACATTTCAAAAGATTCAATCTTTTTCTCTAGATTTTGGTCTAAGGTCCAGCTTTCACAGCCATAAAGAAAAATGGAGAACACGTAGGAACGAATCATTCGCATTCTCAGTTGCAGACTTAGGTCTGATCTTATGAAAAATTTGTTCATGCTAATAAATTGTCTCCTTGCCTGTTCTATCCTCGATTTGATTTCGTTCTTGCAGTCACACTGTTTGTCCACCACAGTTCCTAAATATTTGAAGGAGGACACTTGCTTGATATTATTGCCTTTTATTGATATGGTTGCCGGATTTTTCTCTTAGAGAAGACTACAACGTTTGTCTTGGAAGGGTTGACAAGCAGACCAAACTCTTCGCTGCGCTGAACTAAATTGTCTATTATGTGTTGGAGTGTAGGTAAATCACTGGCTATTACAACAGTGTCATCTGCGTACCTAATATTATTGATCACTTTTCCATTTATTGTGATCCCACTGTTTTCGTTCTCCAAAACTTCCCTGAAAATTACGTCAGAATAAATGTTGAACAAGAGAGGTGATAGTACACAGCCCAGGCGAACACCTTTCCTGATTGCAGTCGCTTCTGATGTTCATTGGTAAATTTCGACATCTGCAGTCTGATTCCAATACAGCATGCTGACAATGCGTAAATCGTTTTGGTCAATACAAGTTGATTTCAAAATCTTTATCATCTTTTCATGCCTCACGCAGTCGAAAGCTTTTTTATAGTCTATGAAACAGGCATATACATCAACATTCATGTCCCTGCACCTCTGCACTAATACATTTAAAGAAAAGAGTGCTTCACGTATGCCAAGCCCATTTCGGAAGCCAAACTGGGTCCCACCCATATGAGATTCACACATCTTGCAAATACGGGTGTGTATGATTCACAGAAATGTTTTCAGCGCATGCGACATCAGACTGATCATACGATAGTCATCACATTATGAGGAGTTGGTCTTCTTCGGCAGTGGTATGAAAGTTGATCTCAGCCAGTCATAAGATATCTTTCCTGATGCATAAATAACGTTGAACAATGATGTTAGGAGGCTGAGACCATTTGAATCCTGCTCAGCTATAACTTTAATAATTTCAGAGTAAACTCCATCAGAATCTGTAGCTTTACCATTCTTCTGAAGTTTAATGGCATGTACTACTTCACTCTTTGTGATTTCTGGACTGACTTCATTGATTCTTTCGTCTGGAGGAGGAGGATCATCTCTGTCGTCTGCAAAAAGAAGTTCGATATATTCCTTCCATCTTTTAAGTTTTCCTTCAACTCCCAGGATAATTTCATTGTTTGCATTCCTCAGTATTTATCCGCGCTGCTTCTTTTCTATATTACTCAGCTCTTTTACCTTTTTGTATAAGTTGAAGTGATCATGTTTCTCCTGGAGTGTTTCAATTTCTTTACATTTGCTAGACATCCATGTTTCCCTTGCTTCTCTGCATTTTCTGCGTATGTCTTTGTGCAGGTTTTTGTATTTTATGGATCCTTGGTTTTATATTTCCTTCTTTCATTCATAAGTTCCAGTATTTCATCAGTTATCCAGAGCTGCCTTTTGTTGTTAGTAATGCATCCAATGTTATTTTCCTGGACTTGAGTATGGCTATGTTTTATGAAGTTTCAGGTAGATTCTACTTCTGTAGGACCAGTATCTAGTATAACTTTCATCTTTTCCTCCAGAGCAGTGCCAACATTAGTTCTCACCTCAGGAATTTCTAACCTTCTTACATCTATGCGTCTCAATATCTTGACATCCTTTCTTGCATTTCTAAAGTGCTGCATTTTAAAGTTCATTACTACTGGGTTGTGGTCACTATTAACATCAGCACCAGGATAGGTTTTCACGGATTTTACATATTTTCTTAGCTCTAGTTTCACCAGGATAAAATCGATCTGGTTTCTTACTGTATTTTCTTCACTATCGGCGGGTGACGTCCATGTATATAGCTTCCTAGGATGAAGTTTGAAAAATGTATTAGAAATAAAAACTTCATGTTCTATACAAAATTGTACCAGTCTGTCTGCTCTTGTGTTGCGTTCATCAAGGCCATAGCTCCCTACAGTATTACCTTCAGCACCATTACCAATTTTTGAGTTGAAATCACCCATGACCAGTGTAATCTCCCCTTTTTTTGTAAGTTTCATTGCTTCATCCAAGGTATTATAGAAGGATTCTATTTCTTCATCATCTTTGTCAGCTGTTGGTGCATGAACCTGAATGATATTCAAAGCTCGATGTGATGTTTGCAACCTTAAAAACATTACATGATCACCAAGTGAAACAAAATCAAGGACTGCTTTTGCTATCGTCGATAACACAATCACAGCAAACCCCATATCTATGGTTGGTATCAGTTCCACTAAAAAAGTATAGGGATCCTTCCTTCATAGTGTGAATCCCAGATCCAGGCCATCTTACTTCACGTAGTCCAAGGATGTCAATTTTCAACCTGCATCTCTCTGCCTCCACATTTGCAAGCTTCCCACTCATATATAAACTGTGTTACATTCCATGTGGCAATTTGAATTTTGTTGTCATATACTTTCATCTTTCAATCATAGCATTGTTCAAGGCATTCCCTCCCGGAGATCCGATTGGGGAATAGAAACTTCGGATGATTTACATTGAACATAGCCATGCCATGTGAACTTAAAGGGATATCCTTCAGGACCTTTAATGCAGTGGTTTCCTGTTGCCTTCTGCATCCTAATGCCGTTAACCACATCGTGGGTTCTTCCGCCTTTTGGGACCATTTCCTGCCCCAAGGACAATAGAGTGCCCTGACCTCTACCCGCTCATCAACCCTCAAGAGGCTGTTGGCACTTGGTAGAGGGGTCTTCTTATCCTAGAAGATATTCGGTCCCTTCATTCGTTAGCTGCCTGTATATAACAAAATTGTTATACACATATGTTGCCCCCTCTCTACCACGGGGAGGTGAATGTCAGGGTTTCACCATCATTGAAACTGAGACCGTAATGGCATTAGTCAGTTTCTCTGGATCTTTAGAGCATAGATGATTCCAATCATAGTAAGTATAAAAATAGGCTCAGATGCAATAGGAGATGTAAGTGAATTCTGCTACTTGGGAAACAAAATTACAACTGATGGCTGAATCAGGAATGATGTCAAAAGCATAATAACACTAGCAAAAAAATGCCTTAATGAAAAAGGGAAATCTTGTTTGAAATATTGATCTAGGACTTGGAAAGAACTTTTTAAAACTCTGTGTATGGCCCACAGCACTTTATGGTAGTGAAGCATGGACTTTAGGAATACCGGAAAGAAAGAATATTGAAAAATTTGAAATGTGATGCTACAGAAGAATGCTGAAAATTAAGTGAATAAACAAATTCTGAAATGGACGAGTTTTGGAAATGATGGGTGAGGAAAGAAGTTTGTGGAAGAAGCTTACAGAAAGAGGTCATATTTTGAGATATGCTGGATTGGTTAATTTGTTAGTGGAGGGAACAGTCAAAGGTAAGAACTGTAGAGGAAGACAGAGATTAGAATATATGAAGCAGATAATTGAGGACTTGGGTCAGAATGGATATGTAGAGATGAAGAGGTTAGCAGAAGATAGGAAGTGATGGAGGATTGCATCACACAAGTAAAAAAACTGATGACAGAAAAAGAAAAAATTAAAAAGAAAAGTTTGGAGGTCTGATTGAGATACATTCATTCCAAGTAGAAGATGTGACAGCAAATGTACCATAGTTTTGATCTTGCTGCAAGAACCTCTCCCAGGTATCCCCATGAAGCTGAGTGTCTTTGCAGTGGCCAACTCCAGCTTGAAGTCTGCTAAATCATTTTCATATGAGCCATGGTTGTTTGGACTCAGGTGGTAGACCCTCTTTCGGCTTGTTCTCTTGTACCGGTTTCTGATTGTTCAGAAATCTTCCACTCTTAATTGGCCATTTCACAAGTGTTCAGTCATTTTCAACTGTCATCTGCTTTAGACCCCGTCTTATATAATTCAGTATGCATTTTTGATTTGCCCGATACTAGATGGCTATACGAGCTCAATTTTTATTTTGTATTTCATTATAGATTTTTACCTTTTACCCCAAAAGAGTATCTGTTTGCTATATTACAAATTGCTGTCAATGTGTTTCTGTTTATTATTATTAAGTTTTGACTTTCTCTACCATTTTGGCTTCCATCTAATTTTGCTGTTTAACTTGCTAAATTTCTTTTCTCTCTTTAATAAACACATTATTTTCCTTTCTTAGATCTTTCATTCTTTCTATAATAGTTTATTTAACCCAGTCTTTCTTGATTCTTATAATCATAATACAGAGTTTCCGACCCTTCAAAATCACCACTATGTTTTTTTCCAGTGCTTCAAAGTACCATTTTTTCATTAATTTTTTTCCAGATTTTTTATATTTTTGATCCTACTTCAATCTTTGGAAGTCTGTTTTGTCTCTTTCTCTAATTTGCTTCTTTTTTTTCATTCCATCTTAACATTTGCTATCTCATGAATATGATCAGGATGTATTTCAGCACTTTTTCTGATATCTTTCATCATTGAACTTGTGTTTCCTTAAATATCTTCTTTTGTGGCATCTCACCCTTTTATTTCCATTGAAAATGTTTTCGCTATCTCAATACTGGATTCCAGAAATCTGCTATCCGCCTGTTAATCCTCATGCTAGCTTCTCAGAACTTTGTGATACCTTCCCTTTCCTCATCCAAATGTTGTTTTCTTTTTGTTTGTAAATACCTATTTAATAAATTAAAGTATAGTTGCTTATTTACATTTTAAATTTCTTTCTTTTTATTTACCAACAGTATGTCATGTAACACAAAATTTAGTATTACACTTCATCATTGTCAAATGGTATTACTACGTTAGCACCATTGAGATATTTTGCGGATTGTGAGACCCACTGACACAAAAAAAATAAATGAAGCTATGGTAGATGGTTTTAAGGATCATTTATTTATTTATCGTATGGCAATTTAGACACTTTTAAGATCATTGAATAAAATATATACACTGCAACTTTACTAGTTTATTAACATAGTTTTTCGATTCCTGAGTTGCAAGCAGGAAGTCCACAGGATCTTATCGGACATTCTTCAATAATATGACCAATGGTCTGAATCTCTCCGCATTCTCATAAGGGGGATGGTTGCTTGCCCCACTTGTACAGGGAGTGTGCACATCTGCCATGCCGAGTTCTAATTCTGTTGGCTATGGACCAAGTTTTATGAGGTAAATCAAAACCTGGTGGCTTTTGTGTAATGCAAGGTAAGCTGTTATTTTGGTGTGCAGTCCACTCCTGCATCCGAGCTTTGGTAATGTTAAAATATTCACGTATAGCATCCGTTTCCAATTTCATTGGCAGTTTTCTCGAGCGAAGTCTGTTGATGTTGGCGTCCTTAATATCTTGGTGGATTGGTAAGTTTCTGTTCTCCATTATCCTCTTATACTCGCGTATTAGAGCATCTATCTGTCGCAGGTTGGGTGGTAGTATGTGGCTCAGTATCGAGCCATTTTGTGGGAGTTGTCTTGATCACACCTGCAATCATACTCGTAGCGTTATAAAGTTGGGTGTCCACTTTTTTCACTTGTGGGCTATTCAGCCAGACCGGAGCACGGTACTCAGCATCCGAGACGACAAGACCCAGAGCAGAGGAACAGAGAGTGGAGGCCGATGCACCCCAGGAGGTACCACATAGGTTTTGAATGATATTGTGTCTTGTTTTTAGCTTTTTAGTCATTTTCGTTAGATGTGCATTAAAGGATAATGTTCTGTCAAGGGTAACTGCCAGGTACTTTGGTGTCTTATTGTGGGTAAGAATGGTTTCTTCAACCGTCTGTTAAGTTCCCTTCTAGCGAGTTTGCTATTTAGATGGAAGCAGGTAACCTCTGTTTTAGAAGCATTGGGTTGGAGTCTCCACCTATGGAAATATTTTACCATTGTTTCCAGGTCCTCTGTTAGGATTTCTTCAGAAGATCATGGCGAGAACCTAGTCGTCGGCATAACCAAACTTTTTTGATCTTGTTTTCAGCATGTCTGCGATATACAGGCTGGAAAGGAGTAGATCAAGCACTGATCCCTGCAGCAGGCCATTCTTAAGTTTCCTCTGAGAGCTGATGTCTGAGCCCATGACAACCTGGAACACCCGGTCATTAAGCATGTTGTCTAACAGACATGCAATAAGTTTGCAGGGAATTACACGAAGAAATGTATATATCATGCCCTCTCTCCATACTGTGTCGTAAGCCGCCAAGAGGTCTATAAGCGCAGCTGAAGTTTTTAGTTTCCTTTGGAATCCTGCTTCAATATAGCTAATCGGCGAAAGAACTTGATCTACACAGACCGGAAGCCTGCCTGTTCCACTGGAATTGCTTCAAACAGTCTCTGGCTGATTCTGTTATATATAAGTCTCTCCAGTAGCTTGTAGGTAACAGACAATAGAGCAATTGGTTTGCAGTTTTTTGGGCTGTCTGCATGCTTACCTGGTAGTATAGCTATTATCTTAGAACGTTTAAATTCCTGCAGAATGTTGCCAGACTGCATGATGTTCGTAAAGAATTGTGCCATCCATTTTTTGTGTACTTGCCAATATTTATAAGGAATTCAGGGTGTATGTTGTCAAACCCTGTGGCTTCTATTGGCGAGGTTTTCTTAAGGGCCTCCGAAAAATCTTCGGTGGTAAAGGGGCGGGAGTGTTCGGTTTTTGTGGCTTCATTTTTTAAGATTTTCAGTTCTCTCTTCACTTGGATGGTATTGCTTTATCTTTTGGTGTCCTAGATGTGATTACTATATGTGAGGCCACTTCATCTGGGCTAATGGTCATTTTTTTGGCATTGTATGGCGGCACAACTCCCTAGTTTCTTTAATAACGACCATACTTTCCTGCTTGACGTCTGGAAGTTGAGGCTTTCCGCCATTTCTGTCCACTTCTCCCTTCTTGCTGCATCAAGACTATGTCGAAGCTCATCTGCTATTTCCTGAGTCACCTGATTCAAGAAAGATCTGGTAAAGTTCATCACTGTTTTGGGACCAGCTTGGAATTTATTCTTTACGGTACCCTCTAGGTAAATGCTTTTTGGCAGTACTTAGCACGGCGCCAACAAATCAATGATAATTATCGCTTGTAGATGGTATCCGGCCCAGGCACATGCCATGCCATGTAAGATAGAATGGGACAGGAATTGGTAAATCCAACACAGAGTGAGTCAAATATATGGTGTAACACCCACACATGCATATCATTCTATACTTTTTAAGTGTAGACTGATTTAATGAGTTGGATTCTCTTTCATATTTATGAATTTTGACATCTACAAAACAATTATTAAAACACTAATTAAGGAACATTTAACTACAGAGACAATTATA
>JARYHS010013849.1:0-12980 GCA_031002005.1 Vandiemenella viatica | reverse complement strand
TGTCACCACCACATAGCATGCCGCCAACTCCACCACCACAATGGGTTCTTCCGCAACCACCAGCACACTGGAATATCGGTAAGTCCAGTACATCAGTAATTTACCTATATTATTTTATGCGTACAAAATTATGTTTTTCATGATACTAAAATATTTTTTCTTCTTTTTTATGTTTCAGAGGGGACGCCCGGCCAACGAGGCAGTTCCACCACCAATATGGCGACCATGGGAGACGTCGGAACCTAGCCGACCGCCCGCCACAGCAGCAGCCGAGCCCCCCAGCAGCCCATCGCCGGGACCCAGCCGACCATCGCCCGGGCTCCAGCCGCACTTCAACAACCCATCGCCGGGACCCAGCCGACAGTATGCCAGTCCATCGCCCGGCTCCAGCCGCCAGTTCGCCGATCCTTCGCCCGGGCTCCAGCGGCAGTATGCCAGCCCATCGCCGGGGCCCAGCCGGCAGTACGCCGACCCATCGCCGGGACCAGCCGCAGTCGCCGACCCATCGCCCGGCTCCAGCCGCCAGTACTGCCAGACCCATCGCCGGGGCCCAGCCGGCAGTATGCCAGTCCATCGCCGGGGCCAAGTCGGCAGTATGCCGGTGCAGGGGCAGCCTTATGCAGTCATGATCATGCAGCAACGATAGGTGAGTCAGCAGTATCGCGCTTAGTCCTTGAAGACAGGCTTAGTGCATTTAAAAATAGAATTTATTCCGGGACAATTTCAAATTCTCAAAATTTCATAGATCCAATGAATTTCATTGATGCTTGCTTTAAACTTGTTGCCGGTAAAGTTCGCGAAATTGTGGATAATCGGTCCTCCCCATCTGTAAAGGTGCAGGTTGGACTGATTAACACATATAAAATACAGAAGGAAATGATTTTGGAAACCGCCCGTATGTGCTTTTTAACTAAAATGCGTGAAGTCACAACAAGCACTTGCCTGTCGGATTGGTATGAAAAATATGTGAAGTCGGAGCTCAGAGTAAAATTGTGTGAGTTTCAAGAAAGGACAAGTGGCAAAACTCTCGATAGAATAGAATCCCTCGACATTAGTATTTCTCATTTTCAACCTTTCTATCGTGGGTCATCCTATGTTGCACTGCCACTTGATATCCGTAGAAAGAGGGCCGTCATCAATGTTGAAAACAAGAATGACGAGTACTGCTTTCTATGGACACTTCTTGCAGCTCAAGTAAAGGCGCCGAAAACACATGCGTACCTAGTCAGTAATTATATGGAAGCCTTCGCCAACCACCGTTTCGATTTTTCAGGTATTGAGTTTCCGGTAAAACTCTCCTGACATTTCTAAATTTGAGAGGCAAAATCCAGACTATTCTGTAAATGTTTTCGGTCTGGATGAAGTTAAAGGTAAACATGTAGTTTCCGGGGCCCTCCATCACACTGCAGACAAACGCGGTAACCATATAAACATGTTGATTGATTACCGACGGCAGTGGGAAAAAATTCCATTACTGTTGGATTCACAACTTGTCGGCGTTAGTCAAGTCTTCATTAACTAAATATAAACGTGCTATATTTTATTTGTGACAGATGTCTGCAACATTTTGGACGCAAAGATCTCCTGGACCGCCACGAGATCGACTGTGCAAGGGTTGATCCTGTAAGAGTGGATTTACCCGGCGACGACGATAAAACTTTAAAGTTTAAGGATTTTGTGCACCAAGAGCGTGTACCCGTCGTCGTTTACGCGGACTTTTGAAAGTTTATTGCTACCTTATGATTCTTGCAGTCCCCCACCCAACGCCTCTCACACTACTTTAGTCCAGAAACATGTCCCTTTCGCTGCCGCATACCAGGTCGTTTGTCCACTCGTACCTAGTCTGTCGCGTTTCAACTCCTTCAGGGGAAAAAATCCTGAAAAATGGCTTGTTGATGAACTCGTCAAACTTGCCAAGAAAGTTGATAAAATTTACAAGAAGGTGCATTCCTCTTGTAATGACAGACGAGCAAGAAGCAAAGTTTGCTGATGCTACGGTATGCCACATCTGCGAGAAAGACATTGAACCGGGGACTGTCAAGGTCCGCGATCATTGTCATATCACGGGTGAATTTAGGGGGGCTGCACATAATGATTGCAATTTGCAGTATAAGACTAAAAAGTACATACCCATTTTCTTTCACAATCTTTCTGGGTATGATGCTCATTTCATTGTAATGGCATTATCAAAACTCGATTCCGAAGGAATGGACGTGCTTCCCATCAACACAGAACGTTATATTTCTTTTTCGAAAAAGATTGAATTCACTTCAATCACGTTAAGGTTTCTGGACTCATACCGGTTCATGCAGCTCCCATTAGACAAACTGGTTGGAACCCTTGAGGACGACGACATGGACATTACTAGTGCTCATTTCACCGACCCCGAGAAGTTCCAATTAGTTAAACGGAAAGGTGTCTTCCCTTACGAATACATGGATTCGTGGGATAAGCTCACCGAGGCCACGCTTCCTCCAAAATCAAAATTCTACAGTTCGTTGTCGGAGTCACACATTTCTGATGAAGATTACGAACACGCGACAAAGGTGTGGCGGACCTTCCAGATCAAGACTTTGGGCGAATATGCAAGTCTGTACATGGACACAGATGTGCGGTTACTTGCAGATCTGTTTGAGAAATTTAGGAGTGTATGTTTGGGGAAGTACACCCTGGACCCCGCCCACTATTTCACATCCCCAGGCCTTTCGTGGCAGGCTATGTTAAGGAGCACGCGTGTCGAACTGGACCTTCTGACGGATATCGACATGCTGCTCTTTTTCGAACGAGGTATTCGCGGAGGTATTTGCCAGTGCGTCCACAGGTATGCGAAGGCAAATAACCGGTACATGCCGGAGTACAACCGCGAGGCGTCTGAAGATTTTATAATGTACTTCGACGTAAACAATCTTTACGGCTGGGCCATGTCGGAGTATCTACCCTCTGGTGGGTTTCAATGGCTTTCGGCTAAAGAGATTGCTAGCATAGATTTCATGAGCGTTGCAGCTGACTCACCTAGGGGGTTCGTATTGGAGGTAGACCTTACGATTCCTCAGGATAAACACGACGTTTTAGCAGACCTGCCGCCATGTCCAGACCACAAAGCCCCAGAAGGTTCTACCCTCCCCAAGCTGATGACCACACTGGAGAACAAGGTACGGTATGTTCTCCATTACCGAGTCCTCCAGCAATGTGTAGGCTTGGGGCTGCAGGTGACCGAAATACACCGGGTAATATCTTTCAATCAGTCACCGTGGTTGAAAGAATACATATCTCTCAATACGCGTTCTCGCCGTGACGCCAAAACAGATTTCGAGAGAGATTTTTACAAACTGATGAACAATTCAATTTTCGGCAAGACTATGGAGAACATTCGAAAACACCGCGACGTGAAATTGTGTACAGGTTGGGTGGGCCGCCGCGGTGCCCGCAAACACATAGCTTCACCACACTTTAAGCAAGTAACAGTTTTCAACGAGGACTTTGTGGCCGTGGAGATGGCGAAAGCTAGGATAGTTTTTAATAAACCTGTGTATGTCGGAATGTGCATTCTTGACCTGTCTAAATTGAGGATGTACAGATTTCATTATGAATTTGCCATTCCTCAGTTTAGAAGCCCTAAATTGCTATATATGGATACAGACAGCTTCATCTACTTGGTGCGGAACTGCGATCCATATGAAGTGATGCGACGCAACAGGGAGGAGTTCGACACGTCTGGGTATAGCACCGGCAACCGTTATGGGATAGAGTCCCACAATGAAAAGGTTGTCGGTGTTATGAAGGACGAAGCGAATGGCACCCTGATTGCGGAGTTTGCGGGGTTAAGGGCAAAAATGTATGCATTCCGGCTCGAGACAGACCAGACCTCTAGACGGGCTAAAGGTTTGGCTGGCTCAGTCACTAGAAAGCTGCAGATGGAGGATTACATAAATTGCCTCCATGGTGAAACACCCAGGTGCCATCTGCAGCAAAGGATCACATCAACCCTTCATGTTGTAAATACTGTTCAAATATCCAAACTGGGTCTGTCTAGAACGGACGATAAGCGGTATATTTTCCCCGACGGGATAGAGACCCTCCCGTGGGGGCACAAGTCTGTAAATAATGTGTGAATGTTTTGTAAATATACCGTTTATCCGTGTTTCTAGTTTGTAAATATGTACACTAGTTAGGACTCTGTAAAATATCAGTTTATCAATTTTGTAAATATGGAGATAAGTTAGGACTCTGTAAAAAAAAATCTCAGTTTATCAATGTTGTAAATATGTAGATAAGTTAGGACTCTGTAAAATCTCAGTTTATCAAGTTAGGATGCTGCATAAAATCTTGGCTGCTGGGGGAGTGCTGCCGAATTGCTTTGTATGATATTTTGTTTGCTGAGCTACATGCTCATTTGCATTATATTAACGTAATCGGGAAAAAAAAAACATTGTAAAATAGACTAAGTGTACAGAAATGCTGTACGTAGATTGTAAGGTTGCTGAGCTGTATGCTCTAATAAAATCTTTTTCATTGGCTGCTGGGGGAGGATGCTGCTGAATTCCTTTGTATGACATTTTAAGTTTGCTGAGTTACATGCTCATTTGCTTTATATTAACGTAATCGGAAAAAAATATTTGTAAAATAGGCTAAGTGTACATAGATTGTAAGTTTGCTGAGCTGTATGCTCATTTGCATTATATTAACGTAATTGAAGGAAGAAAAAAACAATTGTTAGAAAAAATAAGTTTATTTATTAAGAAAAATGAATTTTTTACATTTTAAATAAATCTTTTTTATGAATCCACGTGTTATGTGATTTATCAAAACCCAACCACTTCACCAAGATCATATTTTTCCTTCTCTTTATCACTCGTTCAACCAAAAATGTACTTGTAAGTTTTGTTAGTTGTAATTCTTGCTGGTAAAATGCTCCTGCAATATCTTTACCTTGATAGTCTTTAAGTAAATAAGTTACAGGATTTGTTAATTTCACTTTACTGATGGTAAACACTTCAGTTGACCAGTTGGGCAAGTAGCCTTTCTCAAACTTTTCTTTAAATCTACTGATTCTGACATGGTCACCAACTTTGAATTTTGCTGGAGTAGTCATCTTAATATGGCTGTATACTGTTGAAAGAAGTGAATTGTCTTTAACATCACACGGTTTCATCTTGATGGTGCTGTGCCACTTGTTATTGTAATTGTTCATTAATTGAGGAAGAAGTTCAATCCACCGATGTGAACCACGTCTGCTGAATTCTTGCCACATTGCATTCTTGATAGTTCTATTGAGTCGCTCAACTATTGATGCTTTAAGATGAGTATATGTTGAGTAGTGATTAATACCATAACTTGTCATGAGCGATTTAAACTTTGAATTGTAAAACTCTTTTCCGTTGTCAGTCTGTAAATTTTTAGGAACACGATCACCATTAAGTATTTTCTTCATAGCGTCGACAACCACACTAGCCGTTTTGTTCTTGAGGGGTAGAGCCCATGCAAACTTTGAATAAGTATCAATCACCATCAAGATATACTTGTAGCCACTGTTTTTACGAGAATACGGGATCATTTCAACAATATCAGCTTGCCATAGGTCGTCAAGACCTTTGATTATTACCCGGCGTCTTGGGAAATTCCTTCTAGCCGGTCTATGGAGTTCAGCTACAATTTGATCCATGTTACACGATAATGTCTCTCTCACGAAGTTCTTCAATCACCGACAAAATTTCGTTGGAGTGTGCAGTGTGTCCTGCTGATGTTGATGCGGTAAGTAATTTCAATCTTTCAACGAGCTCATTCGGATCGTCCCAATACACATATTCCTTCATGGGAAGAAGACCAGAACCCGACTGATTGTCAAGTTTAGAGATTATGTTTTTATACTTAGTGGTTGTATTTTTCAAAACTTCTCCAGATGGAATAAATTTCACTCTGTGTGCATTCGTGGTGTCTAGTATTTCATAATAACTTTTCAAGTCCATGTTGGTAAATTTTTTGGGTTTTTTTAAGAACAACAGTTCCATTAAGCCTTGAGTTCTTTCATATTCATTTCCATCAATCTGTATAACATCTCCATCTATAATCATAGGAGTATTTCCAATCATTAGCGAATCATTTTTCTTCCGGACACCGTACACCGAATCATAATCTCTTTCACTTCGATTGAGTGACTTCAAGAAATCTTTGATCATACCTGGAGGTTGCTGCTGCTGCTGCTGCTGCTGATGTCGCGGAGGTAAGAAAACATTTTCTATTGTATCCGTCACAGGTCTTAAAGAATCTTTGAAAAATTTCTCAGAGTCGATTTGGCCAGTTTTCAATTCGAGTAACTTGCGTCGAATAGCATTTCGGGCCTTTATGATGCCGCGTTTAGTTGTTGTCGTATCCATGTTTAAGCATCGAATGAAGCTTATGAGAGTTTATTGTACTATTTTATACTTGATAGTTAATGTTGCTGTAAATGGTTTGTGGGGTTGAGCATTTGGGATAAAAATAAGATGATCGCCTTGCTTCACAAAGTTTATCCTTGCAGTTTTAATCCAATTCACTATTACATCAACCCTGCCCGGTTTGGCTACTGAGAGGATTACACCATTGACGGGAATTTCGTAATAGTTAAGACCTGTCTCTAGAATGTATGCACGATCTTCAATCAAATCTGTTACCGCAATAGTTATAACCATGGTAACTACTGTCGATTGTAATTCCTTCAGAAGCATTGCTGCATCGCTAGTTGCCTTGTCAATGTATTTTTTGGATGCAACATCATCGTCGTCGATGGGGTCAGCTACATGTTTGAGTATTCTACCTTGGCAATCCAAATTACCGTCCTTTGTAAGAAGTATGTTTTGAGGTGGGTACACCAAAACTCTCCTGCTCTGTATCGTCGAAGTTCTCCCAAACTTGTCCATGGCTGCAATGATGATAGTACCTAGTGTGCTTGTCTATTTATTTAAAAACGAATCAAACCCGTTGCGGATACCGTCCATGATACATATCACAGTCTTTGTCAATAACTGCAAATCCAGTGCTTGCTCGCATTCCAACAAGTACCACATAAGTTCTTAAACTCGCTGAACGGCATATCTGTGTTCACGTGGTCATTATAAATGTGTTTGAGATTCATGTCGTCCTGTTTAAAGAGTACAATCAAGTTGGCGTTGTCTCTCACCAGCTGTTTAGGTATACGGCTGTATGTCTGACACAAGTAGAAAGAGTCTACTGACCTATGTCTTCCCATACAAAAGTAATCTCGTATATTATTCTGCTTCTCACACGAGACATCGTCAAACACAAACACTGAATTTGGTAGCGCTTCACTAGGTGGAGGCACATTCTGATTATCGCTAAATGTTAAATACTTAATTTCTTTAATGGGTTTCAGTATTTCACCTAGCAACTGGTACTTTGGCTGGTACAACGATTTTGAAAACACATATACATTTTCAAATCTAAGCCCATTTGGGTGTTCCAGCAGGGACAGCACAAGATTGGTTTTACCACAGTTTGACGGTCCACAAACTATCGCTCTCACTGTCTCGGGGAACAGAGGTCCGTTCTTCTTCCGCTTGGTGCCGGCAACATCTGCATTACTCACGGGTAATGTTGCTTGCTGCTTGACGAATCGCATTTTGACAAGGTTTCTTTGCTGCACGGGGTATATATAGACGCGCGAATACGTAAAATCATTCAGTCGATAACAATGCCTCCTACGAAGAAGAAGAAGGGCCGTGGCTTCTTAAACAAGCTCGTCGACAAAATGCCATTTGAGGCACACATTCCAACTTACCAGTTCTGTGGACCCGGGACGAAACTGGAAAAACGTCTGAAACTCGGCCAGACGGGGATCAATCCACTTAGATGCAGCATGCAGGGAGCATGACATTGCGTATGCACAGGGTGCCGACAGACGTAATGCAGACCGAATACTCGCAGAGAAGGCTTCAGTCAGAATGAAAGCCAAAGATGCAAAGTTCGGTGAACGGGCGGCCGCGTTACTAGTTAACGGCGCTATGCGTGCCAAGCTAAAGTTGGGTGCAGGGATTAAAAAGAAAAAGAAGACGAAGAAGGGTGGAATCCTCCCCTTAATCCCTATTTTTGCCGGATTGTCGGCTGCCGGAGCTCTTGCCGGTGGAGCCTCAGCCATCGCCAGAGCCGTCAAAGCTGCTAAAGAAGCAAAAAAGCAGTTGAGTGAACAGAAACGACACAATGAAACCATGGAGGCAATTGCAATGAGGGGTAAAGGTCTGTATTTAAAGCCATACCGGAAAGATGGATCTGGATTGAAAAAAAAAAAGTCCGATCAGGCGTTGACCGATGACGATATACGTAGACATGTAAGGCGTTTGCGTATACCTCATTTTCGTGGTGTCTTCATGCGCGATGCATTACCTCAAAAAATTAGTGAACGTGAATGTGGAATTGTGAACTTGGACAGTGCTGAAAATGCTGGGACGCACTGGGTTGCGTACATCAAGTACAAGGATGGTGTAGTGAAATATTTCGATAGTTTTGGTGACTTACCTCCGCCATTGGAATTGCAGCGATACTTTGCAGGTAACAGAATACAGTACAATGTGCAACGACACCAGGAATTTGGTACGCACATATGTGGACATTTATGTTTAAAATTCCTGCATCAGAATGCATAACATCAGTCTTGCATGAACCTTAGTCGGGGTAACACATGTCTGTGACACTCTGCTTGTCCGGTAACAGTTCAGTCTTGAGCTGTGATTACTTCCCACCGATAGATTTGAGTCAAGGCGAGTATACGATCGGCTTAGTAGATTTTCAAACATACAACTCGATTCCGAACATTGATAAGTCAAATTGCAAATTTCATTACTCGAAGAATAAAGTGATAGATATTCCTACAGGATCGTATGATATTGACGACTTGGCCAGTTATTTGGCTCGGCTTACAAATAACGAGAAACTGGTTATTAAAGCAAACAACAATTCGCTCAAGTGTGAGATACAAACACCTGTGGAAATAGATTTCACGAAACCAAACTCAATTGGCTCACTGCTTGGATTTTCTAAACGTGTGTTAAAACCGGGATTTCATACCTCAGACTACACTGTGCAGATCTTCAAAGTTAACGCGATAAGGATAGAGTGCAGCATATGTACGGGAAATTACGTCAACGATAAGCTGGGACATACACTACACGAGTTTTTTCCAACAGTACCGCCAGGGTACAAGATTGTAGAAGTACCTGCAAACGTCATCTATCTTCCCATCACGGTGAAAACGCTCAACAACATTCACATTAGAGTTGTCGATCAGGACGGCAATTTAGTGGATTTCAGAGGAGAAACTATTACTCTGAGGCTACATATAAAGAATGGGCGCTCGTTATAAGAAGAGGCGGACTCAAACAATTGTCAGTAGTGAACCGACAGTGAAACGGGTAACACCAACAGTGAAACGGTTAACTCCTGCTAACGTGCTCTTCCTACAGTCGTTAGGCTATACAGTTAAAAATCATGGATGAAGTGCTTGATATAACTTCCAGTGTGGAATTTGATGAGTCGGTGACGCGTAAACAGTTTTTGAGTCACCAACCACATACGCCCACAACATTTAATAATAATGATGAAATTCGGATACCTATTCAGAACCAGGATACATATACGCTGCCAGGGGAAAGTTTCTTGCATATTGAAGGAAGATTTCTCAAGTCAGATGGAACTGGGGCTACAAATTCAATTGTTACATCCAATGCGTTTGCGTTCCTATTTGAGGAAATTCGGTTAGAAATTAATGGAGTTGAAATAGACCGAAATAGAAATGTAGGTGTCACAAGCACAATAAAGACTCTTATTTCTGCTGGTCCTCAACAAATTGGTCTGTTGGAGAACTCAGGATGGGGGCAACGCGATCTTGGAAATGGTTACTTTGATGTATGTATTCCGCTGAGTATGCTCTTGGGTTTTTGTGAAGACTTTAAAAGGATACTTGCAAATGTAAAACAAGAACTAATACTTATTCGATCTAGGGACGATACAAATTCATATGTACAAGCCAATCCAAACCCCCAGAAAAGTAAATTCGCCATCAGTAAACTAGCATGGGTGGTGCCTCATTTACAAGTAAGTGAGAGAGAAAAACTGGCGTTGCTTAAGATTGTGGACAGTGGGAAGCCACTTAGAATTAATTTCCGAAGCTGGGATTTGTTGGAGTACCCGCTACTTCCTATAAGCAAAACTCAAATTTGGTCTTTGAAAACATCAACACAGCTGGAGAAACCTAGATTCGTTGTTCTAGGATTTCAAACAAACAGGAAACGAAATGAAGCATTAAGTGCGGCTTTATTTGACCACTGCAATCTTGCCAACGTCAAAGTGTTTCTAAATGATGTGGCGTACCCCTACGAGAACATGAATTTGGACTTTACGAAAAATCGAACCACAGTATTGTACGATATGTATGCAAGATTCCAACAAACTTACTACGAACGGGAGCATCCTTCACCGCTACTAAACCGTGAAGATTTTGTCGCTACTGCTCCTATCGCCGTAATCGACTGTTCACATCAAAATGAGTCGGTAAAAACGGGACCTGTAGATATTCGTATGGAGTTTGATAGCACTGACAATTTTCCAGCCTACACCGCCGCATACTGTCTAATCCTTCACGACCGTGTTGTGGAATACGTACCGCTAACAAGTGTTGTGCGTAAGCTCGCATAAAACCAGATAGCGCCCATCATTGCCACCCAGTATCATGCCGACCATCTTCCTGGACGCTCAAGGATTCAAGACGAGAGAAGGAGTGTTTATCTTCAAAGAAGTTGCCGTCTGTGTAGTGCAATCAGACAACATTATCGCCACACATTGCATCTCTGTAAATTCACCATCACGTGGAGGTAATGAGCCAACAGTCAAATGGCTGACAAATAATTACCATGGAATACCTTGGACTGCTGCTGGTATAACCTTTAGCAAACTATGTACTATTCTACATGCAATCACAAATGAAGATGACTCCATTATTTACGTTAAAGGACGGGAGAAGGCTCGTTGGTTTCAGAAGATTATTCGCAAGAAAGTCTGCTACAATATAGAAGATTTAGGATGCCCGCCTCTACATGAACTCAAGAAAAATAATTTGATAAAACTTTGTAAAGGACATTTATTTTGTAACGCTATATGCGCTGTTGAAAATGTATTTTTAATTGCCCAATGGTGGGTGAAATAAAAAATAAGAAATAAAATATAAATGTGTTATTTATTTAAACACTTTAGTTAATAAGGTCCACAAACATCATATCCAGGTTCATAATTCTTAATTACAATATTATTTACATCATCAGATACTAACAAATTTTTATATGCAATGAGTTCAAGTCTTAATTGTGCATAATCCAATGATGAACTGGGTGTCACTTGCGCTACACGAACATTGTTAATGTGCATGTCAATCAGTTTTTGCACTGTAGCCATATTGAAGTCTCGTAGCACTTTATTAGCTAGAATGTCCACAAATTCTGTATAATATCGCGCCACCAAGTAGCCCCACTTCTGCTTGACGGTCAAGGCGTTGGTCACGGCCGGCTGCGCGTCGACGAAGTTCCTCCAAGTAGACTGGCCGAAGAAGACACCGCTGGCAGGATCGTCATTGAGGTGGAAACAAACAGTCTTCACCCCGGCAATCGTTCGGCAGGAGACGGTGTGCTCACCAAGCGGGATGCTGTCGGTGCCGGCGTTGAATAACTCGGACACTACGTCCAATTCCTGGATCAGGACGTTCCATTCGTAGTATGTTAAAACAATTTTATTGTGTCCCACTTTTTCCAGAACAACAACAGGTTCAAACTCGTGTTTGGACGATAACCCTATCGTCAAACGTTTCGTATCACCAGCGTTGAGTTGGTAGACAGAGGAGAACAACATCACTAGACGAGGCATGGCTGCAAACTGACGCCGGGTCGGCCGGGAGGGGCGGAAAACGGGTCTAGACTAATTAACATAACCAGTCTGCAGCACACGTGCACGGCGGTTTGAGAAAATAAATAATGACCCCATTAAAACGATTTACGATCCGGGGCTCACACCTGCGTCCATAAAAAGGGACCGACCCTCATTAGCATATAATTTACGACCCGTAACTCAGGTTAAGAAGTGCCGCGTAGCCTCATTAGCATATTATTCACATTAGAATACGATTTATGACCTGTAACTTAGGTTAAGAAGTGCCGCGTAGCCTCATTAGCATATTATTCACATTAGCATACAATTTATGACCCCCATTTAGACGATTTATGACCTATAACTTAGGTTAAGAAGTGCCGCGTAGCCTCATTAGCATATTATTCACATTAGAGTACGATTTACGATGAGCTCACTCCGGCCTTAGAGCACTACTGTCGTATTTTGGAAAAATATAGGGAGTCAGCGTATAGCAAGACAAAAACTTAATTTCTCTTTACACAACATACTGAAGTTTTGGAAAGCTCAGTAGAGTTTAAAGGTTGTTTTTCGAGTAAAATATAGTAACTTCAGACACAGTAAAAGTACAAAGTAAAATTAATCAGTTTAATAATAGGCCTACAGGTAAATTCAAGAGGTGAAAACATATTCAGAATAATCTATAATTTATTAGAAACCGTTTCCAGTAAGTCTCCTCTGGAAACATGCAGTATTTTCATCAGGATGAAACAAAGTAGAGATTTCTTAAATATGTCTGAACATGAGCGTCGTTAATTGCATTGGCGAAGAGAGCGTTCACTTTAAAAATTAATAGTAAATCGGAGAAAACAGGTAGCGACTCCAAAACCACACCATACACATTTGAGAACACGTAGAATCATTTAAAGCAGGTTTTAAAGTTATTTAGTGGGGTCGACAATTGGCAATTGCATCATAATCCATATTTTTCTGTAGAAGAATAAACATTGCTTGTTTAGTATCAAATTAAAGAGAATTCCATTATACATGAAATAAACGTTGTTTGAGCCTTGTAGCTGTAAAATTGTAGAAGTTATGAG
>JARYHS010013845.1:0-27464 GCA_031002005.1 Vandiemenella viatica | reverse complement strand
AGACTGTAGGAGAAATACTGTAAATAGAATAAAGAAGCACAAACACATCAGAAATCGTTGGGAGAAATAGGTTTAATTAAATTTGACTTGTCACCAGAGTAAGGAGAAAAAGTAGGAGTAGGTTAGTTGCAGGCCTTTGAAAATGTAGGGAAAATGTAGCAAGAAAAGAGTTCTGCTGTTAGGCCCTCTTTTGCAGAATTTGTTAGGTACGCGCTACATGGCCACAAGTTTTTTTCAAACCTAGTGCAACTTTGGGTCAGTTAGTAGAGTATATAAGTTCAATTTGTAAGGGTTTCACTGAGGAGGATAAAGTAGTGGAGAAGTAGTAGTGATAGGAACATTAGTTATAATATAGAGAGTAACCTGAGGAAGTTAGTGAAGGAGGCACAGCATACAACAGTGGAGATCATACAGAAATTAAATCATCAAGACCTGCCATAAATGAACCACACAGTAAGGCAGGGAACCATGGAGAGGAGCTGCTTGCAAAGGGTTGAGCCTTTGGACACCACGGGTAGGTGGAATTTCACTAAGTATAGCCTACTTAATAGAAATTGTAATGGGGGACTTTCTGAAATGATAGCTGAAGCTGTAAGTGAGCACACTCCATTTATGACAGGATTGGTAGTGTGCCTTTTTAGATTATACACTGCTGATGACAGAATGAAAATAGGTCACCAAAGGGACATTGAATGCAGATTAAGTACGTAAAAAATAATAAATGATGTAGAAACACTTGAAAGTGATGAATGAGATGGAATTGCAACTCTGAAGATGAAGGATAATGCAGAGATATTAAGTGACTGATTTAATGAGTCCATTGGGATTTACCTTTCTGAGATGGGAGGAAATAAATCAGATGAGGGTCTCCATATAATTAGAAATGAGTAAACTACAAAACTTTAAATGGATGCCCAATAAATTATGAAGGAACTAAAGAAAGCTAAAAAAAAGTGCAAATGGGCATCACAGATAACATTAGTGAAAATTTATTAAAGATAACAGGATACAATATTGAACCTTACCTTGAAATATTATTTAAACTGAGTTTAGGGTATTGCTGCTTATCAGAGAACTGGAAAAGAGCAATAATAGCAGCAGATCATAAAAAAAACAGCAACATGTAGCATTAAAAGCATGGAAAGAAACTTGTTTGCAAATCAACAGCATGGCCGTAGGCAAGGATATTTATGTGAATCTCAATTGGTGAGCTATATGCAAGACATTTCAGATAAGCTGGACACTTTAGACCAAATTGATTATGTAGTAGCAGATCTGTTTAAGGCATTTGGCAGAGTAAGCAATAAAATGAGGTTAAATAAGTTGAAAGCTATTTGAGTGGACAAAACAATGACTTGCTGTATAGATGAATTCTTAAAAAGGAGAAAGCAAAGTATTAGACTAGGAAATGCAGCATGTAAGACCGTAGGCTGCATACCGGGGTAGAAGTATCGCCTAAGTGCCTTAACTTACACTCTTGCTAAATAATTTTTGATATGATTTTGACCATGTAGCCAGGATGACTCAACTAAATGCATAGGTCGCCACTATATTTGTTAACCCACAAATAGAGAAAAGGGTTCCAGCAAACTACTGAAGCACACAAGTTCACTGTTAGAAAAATCCAAAGTTTTATTTTCAAAGTCAAAAGTTCAAAATTGCATTTACAGTTGAGCAGGCATATCGAACTCTCTTTTCCAAAGTCTGCAAGTTGTGGAGAGAAATTTTGAACCGACCAAACCCCTTTCATAAATTTACAAGTTCTTAACAGTCATTGAAGTTACGATTTAACACGACACGATCCCACATGGTTGCAAACAGTTCACTGTCCAGCAAGCAAGTCACGACCCGAGACAAAACGAACGTAATGTTCCTTCACATACTGTTCCCGAAGCACAGATCAGACGAAACCGAAAGTAAGAAAAGACAGACTACATTTTCTAAGTTCTGATTTTACATATCACTGATACAGTCATGCGCGTAGTTGCTCGATCGCTTCCCGGGGTAAGAGTGAGACAAAGCGAGCTAATCGCCCGGACTATTATAGCCCAGCGCGCGCCTATGACGTTGGCAAATCTTTCTTTAATTAATATCTTTAAAAGTATATGTAGGTTTAACTTGAAATTTTTACAGAGACTTTCTATCATCCTGTTCTATCGATTTTAACTTAATTTACCATTCCAAAAGGTTTCTATCGTTTTACACTAAACTCATCACGTGACCAATCTTGGCGGACTTGTGGATTTCCCGAACTTCTACTCGACAATCAATGACAATCGATTTTCAAAAACTTAATTACCAGACGAATGCTTAAACTTTTAATGGAAACCCATATATGTATGAACTCGTCTTAATTAGGGCTATCTGCTGATGTAAAATTTAAATTATTATCTCTTTTAATAAAAAAGCTTATTATTTTCTCTTAATTAAAATCACTAATTAAACTTTACCAAATTGTTTAATTTTACTTCCAAAATATCGGGGATAGTGCTGACTACAGCTGGTGATAAACGTTCGGTTGTCACTTTACGCGATTTAAAGATATTGCAAATCTTAGAATTTCACTATTCTGATCGCGTGTTTCAAAACTCGAACAAACGGGAATATCTCTTAAACCAAACGTTTCCCGATATGATAATTACACATAAAAATGCTAATTATAATGAATTATTACTGTGAGCAAGATTACAGGCAAATTACTTAAACTATACCTCACGACATTTCTAAGTCCCGCCTAAGCAAAACTGGAATTTGCCAGAATTCTAAGACCCTTACAAGCATCAAAAGAGGTGTAGTGAATAAGGGAGTGCCATTGCAATTCACTATTCTAACAAATGATTGTGTTGATGGTTTTAAGTCAAATATTTTTTTTTAGATGATATACACTGATCAACCAGAACATTATGACCACCTACCTACTATCAATATAAACCCGTCCAGGTGATTAGCAGCATCACCTGACGAGGAATGAGTACTAGTCACGCACGATGCATGTAGTATCAGTGAGTGTGCTAGCTGGGGAAGGGGGAAGGCACGCGATCTATCTGAGTTTGACTGAGGGTAGATTGTGATGGCCCAGATGCTCTGCATGACTATTTTGGAAACTGCATGGCTATTTTGTAAACTGCATGACTTGTCGATGTTCGAGAAGTACTGTGGTGAGTATCTTCAACAAGTGGCAAAACCAAGGTGAAACTACATCCAAACATCAAGGGGTTGGGTGGTTACCCCTCATTACAGATGTCAGACGCCATAGGCTGGGCAGACTGGTAAAACAGGGCAGGCTGCGAACTATGGCAGAACTAACATCAGACTTTAATGCTGGGTAGAGTACAAGTGTGTCTGAACACACAGTGCTGTGAACACTCCTAATGATGGGCCTCCGCAACTGACGACCCATGCATGTGCCAATCTTAACACCATGACATCAGCAACTACTACTAACATGGGCAAATTACCATCATCACTGGATGTTGGCATAGTGGTAGAGCATTGCATGATCTGACGAATCCTGACACCTTCTTAATAATGCTAATAGGAGGGTACGAATCCGTCGTTTTTCAGGGAAAGAGGTTCTTGACACCTGTACTATAGGGCGGAAAGAAGCTGGCAGCAGCTCAATTATGCTCTGGTGAACATTCATGTGGGCTTCCATGTGTGCAGTGGAGCTCATGCAAGGCACCATGGTGGCCCATAAGTATCATACAATGGTTGCAGACCATGAGCACCCCTTCATAATGACCATGTTTCCCATTGGCAGTGGCATGTTTCAACAAGATAATGCACCATGTCACAAGGCCAGAAGTATGATGGAGTGGTTCAAAGAACACAATGGCAAGTTGCAATTGATGTGCTGCCCCGCGAACTCACCAGATCTGAACCCAATCGAACACATCTTGGAAGTGTTTAAACGTGGCATCCTCACTCCTCCCCCCCCCCCCAAAAAAATTTTTTGATCGGTATTAGGTGACTTGCATGTGCAAATGTGATATAAACTCCCTCTTGCGATCTATCAAGGCCTCATTTCCTACATACCAAGATGCATCACTGCTGTTATTTGTATTGGTTCTGTAGTGACCCGGCTGCCACCCTTCAGGGTGACCCTCCACGTCACTCTGTCCAGCCGAGCGGTTAGACAAGGACAGATTGCCATACGGGAGGCATGGATAAGTGTCTACATAGAAATCAACGATTTTTCAGATATGAGTCTTGTGATATGATAATTACTTGGAGAATCAGGGCTAATCATTGCTGAATATTTAAATGTTTATTTAAATCACGTTTCTGAAGGCATGAATACCAACAACTGTACATATATTTACACATAAATGGAAATAGCTGTGAATAACATTTACTGTTAGTATTATTGTCTGAAACTAATAAAACTGGTGCAGTGGTGCCTTGCTAACCACCACCAACATTATGGGAATGAGAAATGAGGGCGAGCTTTGCACCATGGGTACCTCTAGCCCAAAATGACAGGACTACTGAAATACATTGGAACTTCTGCCTAACTAACCCTATCCATTTCCATATCCAACTCTTTCTCAGTAGAGCCTACCTGTTGGGTTGCTGTAGAACATCTTTTGTGGCTGTAATGGCTCCATTCCGAGGCCAGAGCCTGGCAACTTGTCTCGTCAACTCCTGGCTGCTCAATGTGACAATCAGATCGACAGACAGAAAGACAGACCTAGTTGTGCTGAGGGTTTTACTACAGTGCTGACATTTCTACGGATTTATCCATAAATCTACGGATTTCTATGAAAAGTTAGGATTTTCAAATTTTGTTAATATATCTATGGATTTTTGACACCATTCTTTTTATCATTTGTTGATTTTTCCTTATATTGGTGTTTTGTTAAACTTTGAGCTTATGGTGTTAATGCATTGCAGAATTGTCAATAACTGAATCGTTTCCTTGCAACGGCTCGTGTGAATCAACGATTGAAATAAAGTACATATTTCGTTTGGTTAAACATTTTATAGATCTTAAAAGACCATAACACAAAACTACCAGCACACTCTTTATGCGCGGTGACACGCTCGTTACAAAGCTTACAAAGCAGTGCCTTCCAAAAAGGTTTAACCAATATCCAAGAATCAAAGGGGTCTCAGTTTTTAACATTTCCTGTTACAGAAGATATGCTAGATTTAATGTCAACAAAGATAATGTATGGTCACTAGGGGGAGGAGGAGGGAACTACTAGGCATAGCAGCAGCAGTGATGAAGGGATGATGTATAAAATATGTTCAGAGATATTTCTTAATTTTACTGGGATGGTTCCCTACAAGGTCACGGCCGACCTTCCACCCCCTTTCTCTCCCCGTAGTGTAGTAGGCTGAAAAGGATCTCTGTGATCCTCAAGCATCCCGCCTCCCAGCCTTCAGCTGTGAGGAATGAAATAGTAAAAAAAAAAAAAATACTTTCACTGTAGAATATTATTTTTGTAATTTTAAAGACTTGGAAATACAAAGTATTCTCAATTTGGACTCTCTCGTCAGTAATTATTGTTTCAGTCTTTCAGTTAGCGAGTCTCCGAATTTTTGTACCCGAACTACGGAAATTTTAGTGACCATCTACGGATATTCAAAGCCAATTGGCTGGCAGCACTGTTTTACTATGATAACCTCCACTCCACTCCAGCTGTCTGGAGAGGGCAAACCCTACCATCACCTAACTGCATGCGGTCATAATACCAGCTTTCATTCTCTTTTCGGCGCCTGACAATTGCCGAATCTCTGACTCATGTTCTACCGAGCAAGTTGTGGCTCTCGTAACATTGCTTAATTTTGCTCGCTCACTTGTCCTCAATCCCAACCCAAACAAATGTGTAAATATCACAAGTAAAATGTCTGGTTTTACTACAGCTGATCAGTGTATAATATGATCAAAATTGGAGAAGACTATAGATAATTGTATGGTGGGCTACATAAAATATATAATGAGGTATGTCAGTATGGAATGAAAATAAATTTCAAGAAGAGTCAGCCTATTAGGTACACAGATAAAAATCTAAAGGTTCATAATTACAGGTGGGAAAAGCTTTTTGAAGGCTTATAGTGTAAATAACAATACATAATAAACTAAACTGGAAAGAACACATTGGGCAAGTGGTAGGAAAAGTTTACAAAATCCTTCATTTACTGGATATTTTAATGAGAGGATGTACCAAAGAAGTGGGGAAACTAGGCTGAACTGTCAGACTTAGTTGGAATGACTTCAAAGTTTCTACCTATTCTTTTTTATTTTAGTTTAAGGTAGATCAATTAATTTAAAACAATTCTTCTTATGATGTGTAATTTATAATTCTGAATCATTTAGATATGATAAATTATGAAAATTTGAATTTACCAAAATATTGTTTTAAGTGTTCAGAATAATTGCTCCACTAAAATTTTCTCCATTACTTGTCTAAAATTGTCAAATCCATGCATTTATATATTCGAAGTTAGCATTTACACACCCCAAAATGGCTGTTAACCAGTCAACAACCCACCACACTTAACCTCTATCTGATTTACATGATGAAATCACTTTCATTACTGACCCAACAGTACAATGTCCACTACAATTCCTGCACTCCACAATGAAACTGGAATTTTTCTTCATCATATGACCAGGCATCTAGAATTTCCTAAACTTGTCCCAATTTTCTTCAAATTATTACGAAATGTAGTTCCGAAATTACTTTACACGTTCTTCCTTTGTATGTTTTTCTGAATATTCCTACATTATCTTTTGATAATTGTCCTAAGTTTTTCCATAAGCAGTAACCCATATTATAATAATTTTCCTTATTACTTCCCACTCCACTTAATTCTTCTCAAGCTTCTTAAAAATATTTAAATAAGCAAATAAAAGTAAACTTGTTATTACTCGTTACTGACCAATTTCCACCATTACATTTTTAATTTTAAAATTTGATATTAATTGTTTCCGATTAAATTTTTACCATTAAATAATCCCATTTACATTTATTTTTTGTTTTATTTTCTTATCCCTTACTTTTCTAAACTTTAACTAATTGAATTAATATTTCTCTTTGTTTCAACTTGTCACCTTTCTTTTGTAAAATTGTTAGAACATCACTTTTCTCCAATAATTCATAACATTTTGTTAGGATCCAAGCTGAATACGGGGTTGGTATCAGCTTCTGCACCTAAACTCAAAGTCATCCAAAAGTTGTCAAAGTTCGTAAAAAGTTCTATAACCGTGCTAAACCATGTAGAATGCTAACTGTAATAATTACTGCGGTCGCCACTTACAGATTAAACTCCTGTAAGAAAGGTACTAATGTAGAAATGAAAGTCTGAATCCTGATAACTGAAATATATTCTTGAAAATTTTCACATAAGTTACAAAAGTCACAGTTAGCAATGACAATCGGAGAAAATTATTTGCCGAAGATTACAAATCATGAAACAGAACAGACCGCACCACCCCAAAATGAAACTGAAATCTTTTATAAACACATGTCGGAAAATGTTAGCCTGTTACATTGGTCCTGCCGAATTTAGAAATGGCGCCGGTCGGCCATAATGTTTTTGACCTGCCCTGGCCATAAACCACCGCGCACCGGAGCCGGCCTACACATATCAAGTACGTGTGATCTCGTCAAAGCGATATGATGGACTTCTCTACCCCCTCCCTCACACGAGCTTATATAGGAGTGGGTCAAGGACGCTACCCTCTGGCGGTGTTCTGCCGCGGTCTAAAATATTCCCTCACATTTATTTTTACAACTTCCTTCACAGGTGCACAAGTTAAAATCTAAAGTATTTACGCGTTATGGGAGCTTACGTGTGTCATGTTGGATGGCAAAATTTTAGTTTAATTTTAACTTTTATTTTTAATGTGACGTCACTGCAAAATTCAAATCTTCCCCTGATTGCGACATGTTCAGAAAATTTTAGGAATTTACAAACGGCATAAGTTATAAACAAGAAACTAAGATCAAATTGTTGTCCCTGATTTTAACCGCTCAAAAGTGTAAATTTTATTCAAATCGGTTAAGAACTGGTGGAGCTATCACCAAAAACAGAAATTTCACACCTCCCCCATTTTATTGAATATATATTTCTATGTATAACTCTGGAGGTATGTGATTTATCAAACCGGAAAAATTACTAAAGTGTAGCCTGTATCAAAATACGTGTTTTAAAAGTTGTCCCATCTTCCTGGGTGTGATATCTTGGGCACAATAAAATACTCTATTCAGACCATGTGAGCGGTTGTCGTGTGAATTTGAAAATTCTCTAACATCAGTTCTATTGCGTTAAATGACCTGAAATTAAGGTATGTGAAACTAGAAGAGTGGGTCTTTAAGGAAAACTACTTTTTATCTCGAAATCTTGGTAGGCTTTTGAATAAGAAAATGAGAAGTTGAGTGACCTATTTTATGTGTTTGAATAACCATTTAAGCTCTTAAAACGGTTAGAAACTACGAGATTTAGATGAATTTCGTTCCCTTTCAGACTGTTTTAATTTATTATTTACTTTATATCGTGTGACAGTGTTTAAAATTAGTGTAAAAGCATATTTTGTGTACGGTGCCTCTGGCGAGTTATTTCGAAATTGGATTAACAAACAGCAGGTTAGTAAAATGTCTTTTAATTGTTATAGAAAATTAATTACGTGTATCTGCTAGCTTTTACCTGTTCTTATCGCTTTCAGAATGGTTTAACAGTGTTGGAATTAAGGCTGAAAGGTTTGATTATTTTCGTCTGTATACCGGCTTCCTAGTTTTACTGATTTTTCATATTTCTCCGGGTTTAAACTACTTGGAACCTATTAAAACTGAAAGGGACGATTATTTAATACCTTTTCGTCTACTTTTTGACTCCTGCAATTACTTAAAAGGCCTAAAATCGTTTATGGAAACTGCTTATGCAAATGAGTTATCAATTTCCCCCAAGACTACTTCATATTATTATTAAGTGGTTAAGAACTATCAGAAACTTATCAGCTATCCTTCTAAACTGTCTCAGGCATTATTACATTTACTTTTGGAGCTTTTAAATGGTCAAATTACATCACAATCTGTTATTGTCATCCTGCTTCAGTCTGCTATCCAGCAATCGTATTTATTTCTTTAAAATCCCTTCGGAACTATATTTTTCTGTGAAGTTACTGTTATTGTAGGTTTAGGCCTGGCTTTTATTAGCTTCTCACGGTCTTTACTGTGTTAAAATCTATTCAGAAATACCAAAATCTGGTATATGGCAAAATTTAAGGGTTAGATTTGCTTTATATTGAAATGAACTATTTGCCTCTGGAATAATGCTTAGTAGTTATGATAAAAAGTTTGCTTAGGTACTATATTTACTGTTATTTAACATTTACTTCCTTAAAATCTGTTCAGAATATCTCCCTAACCAATATTAGGATCTGATAGTGAAAGTTTACTTTTATTTGGAATAACCTATTTTCTGCTGTAATATCCTTGATTTATTGCAATGTAAGGTTTATTTGTGTGCTTTGTGATCTGTTATTTATTTCTTGGTGCTTTAAAAAATGGCTTGTTTAGTTATTTTTAGAATCGGTATCGGTATGGTGAACTGAGCTTCCCTTTTCCTAACCTCTTTGATAGTAAGGTGCTTACAATTTCCAACAGATGACTATTGTAGGCCTATCATTATTTCCCTTGATCTCTAATTTATTTTAGTCGCACTTCCCTTTGATATATCACTCTTAATCTGGAAATATCAACTCTTTTTTAAATAAGTGAAGTCTTAATATATTATCACCCCTTATTTTGGGTCAATTTTCAAAATTGAACTACTGAATTTTTTTATTTTCCATTCTCATGTTTCTATTTACTTTGCTTTACAAAAGTGAGCTGAAAGCCCTTTGTCTCCAAATTCAACCATTCTCATATCTATTATCAGTAACTGATTGGGATTCACCAGATGACAGGAGAATGGTGAAGAAATTGTTGGGAGTGTGAACAAAATATTGTAAAATTCTCAATTTCATGCTCAGAACCTCAAGTAAACAGTAGTAACATTCTATATGTCTTCTAGGTTTGTCTTCTAACTGGTAATATACTAAACACATATATAACTACAAGCAAATATCTTATTTCTGCCTCATTCCTTCCTCTTTACGCCACAGTATCGAAATCTATGAAATTCAAAATGAATTATTTCACCATAACTTTTCAATGTAAAAATAGCACTTTTAATTTTCTTCTTAACTCCGTTTATTATTCTCTGCTGTTCTAATCTGTTAGGTGAAAATAGGGAAATAGCTATTTTTCTTTTTGTATTTCACTTGCTTATTTTCTGTTTATTTATATCTTAACTAACATATTGTTTTTCTCTATTAGTTCCTCACTCTTTCCTAAAATCAGTATCCTAAAAATATTCCCCTTTACTCCTACTTTAATTTAGTGACACTCTTCTTTCTTTTAACTTCTTAAACAAACATTTATTAATGATTTACCAAATTATCTCCTGATGTCAAAAATCCCTTAATTTTGGTCATTTTTCAACATTTAATTTATAATTATTTCTGCATTATTTATATAAAGCTTCACTTAACCTTACTTTAATTAAGTGAAATCACCACTTTTCAGAATGTAATGAAATCACTTTGTCTCCAAGCATAAACATTCTTAAAGCTACTAATAACCCTAAATTTCTTTAAAATGTTCTCTCAGGTGTGGGATTTGTATTAAAATGTTTGGATTTAATTGAAAAAGTGCATATGCAAATTGTTTATTAATGTGCCACATAATGGTGGATACCCCTGACAGAAAAGCCTCTGCTCTTACAGGTAGGGTGTTCTATAATAGACTGGTTTTATTTCATTTATTTATTGTCCATTGAGTTCATGCTCTGGTGGCAATTTTTTAACATATCAATCCAAGACTCTCTTACTTTGTAAGGTACCCTTCAGTTCACCAAAAGCATTCCCACTAGCTATCCCCAACTGTAATATATTCTATAGATCCATTTTGAAGTCACTTATGTAGGATAGGAATTTTAAGTAAAAGAATTGTCAATTTGAAAGGATTTTCCTGCATTCATTTCCACAGTGAAAGCTAACCATAACAATCATTTTTAGGTGTATTCATTATGTCTGGAAAAATTTAGTTTAAGAGATAATTTGGTTTGTTTATGTTTTAAACCACGCTGTTAGGAAAGCTAATATTGAAGATTTGAAATAGCTCTGAATTGAACAAAATCAAAGCTGATCTTTTATCACCAGCTATAGTCAGAATATTTTAATAGTGAAATTAACTAATTTGGTAAAGTTTAACTGCCACTTTTGATTAAGAGAAAAAAAATAAAGTTTTTAACTAAAAGGAATACAATAGAGAAATTTATATCAGTAGATAGCCTAAATAGAGGGATCATGAATACATAATGGTTTCAGTAAAAAGTTTAAGCATCTGTCAGATAATTAAGATTGGGAAGATAGATTGTCGCTAATTGTTGTTGGAGTACGTAAAATTGCGCCTAACTGGTGATGTAAGAGACTTCAAGATTAATTTTATAGAAACCCCTTTGAATGCTGAATTGAATTAAAACAGATAGAATAGGATCTTAGGAAGCACTTGTATTAATTGCAAGTTAAACCATTTAGTACATGGGGAGATTTTAATATCATAGGCCTTGAGAAGCTTATAAAAATCCCTGCAGCCATCTTAGATTTGTCCAGTTTTTCACTTGAAACCAAATGGTTAACTTCGCATTAGTTCATGGTGCAAATTGCTCCATGTGGTAGTGGTTGCAGCAGGTCGTAACATGCCATAATCATATACTCACTAATGTTAGGGGGACTTAGTGAGTTTGTCTTTTTGTATGAATGTGCTTAGCCTGTAAATCTTCAATGGAACTGTTGTCTGATGTCTTATCTACAATTCTGGTACCAATAATGTATGAGTGAACCTTATCAAGAATATAAGTATTGTGTTATTCAAAGACTGTGTCAAGTGAACTTATTTATTACACCCTTTGCACTTGGGGTTTATAATATGAATGCGTGGCAGCCATTTTATTAAATATTAAAGGTACCATAAGGCTACACAGGTCATGAACTTTTATGTTCACAGTTTACGCAGAGTGTTGCAAGCCCCCGAGCATCGTGTAGGCCTGACAACTTCCAAAAGAAAATTTTTCTATTTCTTTATGCATGACATCTAGTGTCAATTTGTAGTAATTGCCAACTTTTTCCACCAAGTACTACTCTTTATTCTTCTATCCATAGCTATCCAAGGCTCATCACCAATATATCACTTGTATGATCCCAAAACCTCCTACATTTCAACAAATACCAATTCAGCTCATTTATCATATCAGTTACAGAAAGTGTGCAGCAGTAATTTTCGCTAACAAGTCTTGCACCCCCACAAATACTGTATTTTATACCCAAAATGATCATGCCACACTACACCACCATATTCAAGCAATGGTTTGACGAAAGTTTTGTAACCCAACTCCCATACTTCTCCAATTATTCCTCTTATCATAATATCCAATAAATGATATTAAGGAAAAAAGAAACGGCTTTTAGACAATATAAACAACATGTCAGGAAATAGCTTGATACAGGGTTTTTATGTACAAGCTTATCCTGAACTTTGACCTTTAGCATGGCCTAAAGTATAGTTTGTCATTCGGTCTTGTGGTCGCCATCAAGCTGATAACCTCAACTTGAGAAGGTAGGATTGTAATAATGTTCTCTCAAGCACTTCCAATTAAATTTCAAACTGTAAATTCTTCAAAATAGTTACATCACTCGATGACAAACTACAACATTGGGACTTCTTTTCCAAACTGAATGATCACAGGCTTGAAACATGATACAAGCTGCAGTCAACTCCCAAAATGCCTAACTGATGAAAAGTTAGCTACATTGAAAGCGAGTCTACTCCAGTACTGTCTGTTGAGGATTTTAAGATGGATGCCTAACCATGCCACTTCCGCCTAGCATCTTCCTCAAGTTTTGCACCTAACAGGAAGTACTCAGTAGCGACCTTTTACCTCGAGAGCTTTCTAATGACTGACCAAGCACTGTTCCCATGGTCCTATTTATAGAGACCAGGCTGATGATGTCATAACTCTGGGGATTTTTCCTCTCACAAAGCCTTATTTCTCTTCAGACTTTAACTGAGTTTAATTCCTGATGCAAAAATTCGAAAATCTATATCTCCTAAAGTAATGAAGCTACAAAGTTTAAACATGTTTTGAATGATTCTACATAAAATTTTCTGTAAGAGAACTGATGTGCCCACAGTATTGCCCGATATGATAAATGACTATGAATTTGAGCATAATAGACCATTCTCAATACATCTTTGCTCAGCCAAGACCTCAGTCTTCTTAGCACAATTTAGAAGCTGTTGCTTGTATATGCTTATTCCAACTTAAACAGGAATCTATAGATAAACCAAGAAATTTAACATAATTAACACAATTCATATGGTTGATATCATCTTTAAAATAACTTATTTCTATATTCTGTATTTTATCTCTATTTAGACGCAGCATATTAGCAGTGCACCAGTCCTCAACAATTCCAGAAACATTTTTTATTGCTGACTTCATATTTTCAGATGAATTGGCACTAAAACTTACATTCAGATCATCAGCAAAGAGATAGCTATCAGCACATGGATCCAAAATATTTTTAGGTAGATCATTCACATATATGATAAAAAGTAAAGGGTCTAGAATTGAACCCTGAGGGACCCCATGATTCACTGGTAAGAAATCTGATTCACAATTATTCAAGACAACTTTCTGATATCTGCCACTCAATTAAGATTGAATCAACAGTAAGGCATTTTCGTGAAAACTGTAATACCTCAGCTTATCCAGCAGTACACTATGAGATACAGTATCAAAAGCTTTTGACAAGTCATACAGTCTGGCAGCCATAGGATTCTTTTTATCAACTTTGTTCAAGTAGTTGCTTATAAATGAAATGACAGCTCTAACAGTTCCTAATCCAGAATGGAAGCCGAATTGGGATTCACTAAAAAGATTATTTTGTTCAAAGTAATTAATAATTTGCCTATAGATAATAGCTTCTAAGACCTTAGAGATCACTGGGACAATACTAATTGGTCTGTAGCTATTTAGTTCTAATTTTTCACCTTTCTTGTATACCGAAATTACTTTTACCATCTTGAGATCAGCTGGAAATTCATTATTCAGAATGCAGGTGTTAACAAGATTAGTTAAGGCTTCTTGGACTAATGTGGACTCCAAATATGGACTTAGTCCATATACATCTGTACACTTACTGTTTTTCATACTAGCCATTACTTCCCCCACATCTTCAGTTCTGACCAAATTAAAACTAAATTGACTTTGAGGTCTTGGTAACTTTCTTAAATAATTTTCAGAACTCACTAGATGTGGTTGTGATGCTACCTGATCTATTATATCCTGAACTTTATCAATAAAGAATGAATTAAAATCAAATACTGACAAGTAACTATCAATACCCGCCTTTTTCCCAGTCCCTTGAGTCTCTTTTCTTATAACATCCCACATGGCCTTGCACTTATTAGGGGCATTGTTTATGAACTCATCATTCTTTTTCTTTCTCGTTTCCTTAACTAATCTAATCATGGATTTATTACATTTTCTATAAAAATCCTTGATTTGAACAGATCCTGTCATTAAATAGTTGTCATAATAAAACTTACACTTTCCTTTCAAAATGACAATTTCCTCACTTTTAACCTTCACTGGCTTAAGCATTGTTGATTTCTGTGGTGAGCTTCTAAATGGGAATGCAGAGTTAACTAAACTGATAATTCTAGATAGTAAGATCTGAGATTTTTCAGCAACAGTATTACAGACATACATGTGGTGCCAATCAGTGTTAGAGAGGCCTTGAACAAACTTCAATATGTTGAAATTGTTAATTATTCTTACTTTAGATAGGTTTTCATCCCTGTCCAAATGATATATACATTTACTTACTACAGACCATGTTATAACAGCCCAGTGATCCGAACCCACTAATTCCATTACTTGGCAGTCTAATAGTGATCTCTTAACAGTTACAATATTATCAATACAACTGCCACCTCCTTGCTTAGGCCTAGTTATTTCAGTTGTAGATAAAGACATAATAAAGGTTTCAAAAAGATTAACTAGCTCCAGGCTCTGCGAATTATTTTCAACTCTAAAATCCACATTGAAATCTGCACATATTATAATATTTGAATTATATTTAGCAACAAATTCTAACACATTATTTAGCCAATAGATGAAATCCTTAAAGTCCTTGGTCTCACAACTGGGCCTATACAGCATTAGAATTATTGTGTTAAATTCAGTCAACCAACAAGCTGTTACCTCATAACTCATTTCAATTGAAATCTGATTAACTCTTTCTAGTGGTTTACTGACAATAGAATTTTTCAAGTAGATTGCACAGCCCCCATGTTTTCAAGCAGACCTACAAAAGTGATTACTTAGTACTTACCTCCTGATTCTATAAAGACTCATTTCATTAGGTTCAAATCAAAGCTCAACCACACAGAATACATCAGCATTGATGTCAGCAAGATATCCTTCAATAACATCAATTTTATTAGCTAATCCCTGAACATTCCAAAATAATGTGGATAATTGATCTGATTTACCGGACATACTCTGTTGATTTTGCATTGTACTATGTAGGGTATTTGAGTTCAATTCCAAATCACCAGAGCTGTGATGTTGTTGACCTACACACCTCAGTACTTGTTGCTTATTCAGCTGTTGATCTGACCAAACCTCAATAGGTTTGGATTCACTTAACAGTTTTTTTTATTGTAGTTCTGCAAGCTTGTACTGCACCTATAAGCAGGTTTATTATTATTCTGAGCCTCTTCGCAAGCTCTACTTATGAGATTACATAGATTATTTTTGCCCCAAGCATTGAAATGTTGGCCATGCCTTGTATACATTCGTCTATCGGCAGAGTGGGCATTAATAATTTTCACATTATCAAAGCTACTGCCATGTAAGTTTATGTTACTGATTTGTCTGTTACACCAAGAAGATAGATTCTGGTCATACCTTATTGGTAGAGTGATGAGTAATACATTGGTGTGAGTGAATTTTTTAAGGCTTGCTTTTATTTCAGAAACTACATTCTGCGGTTCACCATTCTCTACATCATTGCTTCCACCCATGATGACAACATAATCATTCTCTTTAAATGAGGAGCACTTTCCATCTATACACTTGATTACTTCACTCAAATTCGCACTCGGCTTTATAATACCACTGGTTTGAAGGGATAACATTTCTGAGTTCATCCTTTGAGCTAGTCCACGAACATGATTATCCGCTAGGAGAAGAATTTCACGTTTCTTCTTCACCCTTCTTGGAGGGATCTTCATTTTTCTGTCACCAGGAACATTGTCATCATAACTGCAATTATTCTTGGCACAGGTTTCTTCACCAAGCACTGAGAAGCAATTTTCAATTGGTAGGTTGTTGACACTGTGCACACGGTTTCACACCTCACACCATCTGCCTTTCATTTGCTGCCATTCATGCTTTCTGCTACTGGATGCCACATGTGCTGTCTCCAACATTGTCTTCAAATGGCCGATTTCTTCCTTCAGATTTTCGATTATCTTCTTCTGGGTTTCTATTTCTTCTAACAGTGCATTTGACACCGAGCCCTTACTCTGTACATCATTCTTCTTAACCTCAATACTCGTACTGTCCGCGCACATCACACACATCCAGTCTAAAGCTGGAATATTTCTCGGTTTCACTTCACAGCATTTTTCAAAATGATACCACATGTCACAAACATCGCAAATAATACCATTCCAGACTACTTTTTCACATTTACCACAGTTCAGATTCTTCAAAACTTTATATTTATTATGAACTGGTCTACACGCATCCTTACCGCTCAGCACCATCTTCACAGCCGATAATAAGGGAAGAAAAGACCTGCCAGACTGTGACGGTATGTGCTTGGTGCTGACCACTTTATTTTACTGATAGCGGTGAATGAATTGCCACTTCATCCTATTCTGCTGCAGTCGTCGTTCAGTGACTGAAAAACTTTTATAACTTGGCACAAAATTCTCAACAACTACTGTTGCTCTCCTCCACATGCTTATATAAGAACTTTGACGGTGAAATGTCCATGTGGTAGCGGCCGTTGGGCAATAATGCTTATACACAGGTTCAAAAGTTAACCATGACCGAGTTCCTTAAGGGAAATTATCAATAGAAACTCTTGATGTAAATTTGTCTTAAAAGGAAGTCTAGAAATAACTGTCACCAACTCGGTCTACAGTTTCAAAAACATTTTATTTAACACCACAAAATTTCCAGGCTGGTACCAGGCACGTATTACAGTTTGTACTTAACAATGGACCTCACTCCTGAAGCTTGCAGGTTTGAAATTAGGAATATTTACTTTAAACGGCACACGTTTGTTGTCACCGACATGATCCTACGCAATCAATCAGATCTGAAGCGGACTAGTTTAAAACGGACACGGCAGGGCTAGTACTTCACTAGGCTTCCACACTGATTTCACCACCGACCGCAAGTTGCTTCTACACCGACTGACACCTTGAATAATACTTCCATTTATTATCAAACAATATGCCAAGATATTTATAACAAGCAAGTTCTTCATTACCAAATAATCAAACAGAATGTTTTGTTCTTTATCTCTGTACTTAATATGTTTACTTTTCTTTGCATATATCTTCATTCCATATTGTCCATGTTATCCTATTACTTACCATTCATTATACCATCTGCAAACAACCTAACTCTCATTCACTAGAATGATTAGCAATGGTCACAATACACTATCTAGAGGCACTTTCAAATACATCTATTTTTCACTCAGCATTTCATACTCTAATATCTAGCTTTCTATCTAAAAAAATTATCTAACCACTAGTTGCTTTTTTGACCACTCCAGTTATTTTTACTTCATTTAACAACCTTTTTTTTAAAAAAAGTTTGCTTGATCTTTGAAAGATCAAGTACTCCATTGTTAGCTTGGCTTTCTCACAAATTTCATTAAAAATATATTGCTTATTAGAAATGTGCATTATTTGAAATACAAATACAAAATGCAAAAATGACTGTTTTCATTTTGTGCTTAAAATACTTTGATACAAAAATCGTTTTGTATTTTATTTGAAATACTTTTTCAGACATATTTTCTATTTTAAAAATGCAAAATACTTTTCTTGTTTTTTCATTTCCTATTAACAGTATTGCATATGTCATGAATACAAGTGATCTGGTATCTAAATGGTTAAAGTTCTTGTTTTCAAAAGCTCATGGTCTGGCCCTATTTTCAAATCCCAGTGAGTCCTGGAATATTGAAGCTTTATGTTTGACCATATGAGCTATGCAAGATCAACTCTTGGTTTGGATTCCAAATTAAACTGTAGGTCCCAGAGAAAAGGAACTGGCCATCCTACCTCTGACACAATTACTTAGTATGCCTCCTTAATGAGGATCCAGACAACCTTCAGGTTGTGGACTAATTTAATATTATATCATCCAAATTGATTTATTAACTTATTCAAACTATTGGCAACATTATCAAACAAAAGTCAAATGACAACTTGGACTGTTGTACAAACAACAATAAATTTGACAATACTGATACACGTAACAATGCCGCCGCCAAGTTGCATGTTGTGATTATTTTTTTATGCCAGTTTTGTTTTGCTTGATGGGTGCAAGTTATTAAAATGTAAGTAAAACATCAAAAATAAGTTTTCATTTACTACTGCACATCATACAAAACACATCTCACTTGTTTTTATTTAAGATTAAATTGCCATTTCAGTTGCCTCGATTGTACAAAGTTAGGTTAATTCATGCGGATTTGTCAGATTACAATTTGTAAAATATTTGTTAAAAGTTTTCACTGCAGAAAAAATAATAAAATTTTCTTTTTCTAGGGCTACAGTGAAAACATTCCATATATATATTGAAGCATTGTTTAAAGATATCAAAAATGTTTGTTTGCAAGATGTGTTTAAATTTTTTAAAGGAAACGTTAGTGCTACTGCAAACTTTTTGAACCACAGAATAAGAATTCAATTTATTTGCTACTAGCTGGTACCCACGACTTCGTTCACGATTGTAAAGAATTCATATTGACAGCTATAGACATCTAACCACCCTAGTGCACGATGGGAGACTCGATACTATTACCACACACAAGTACCAGTCTTCTGCGCTATGTAGTTCCGGCAGCAAGGTAAAATTTACAGATACACAAAAGTCTTTGGATGAAACACGAAAATATTCTTGATCGACCAATTTCAAACACCATATCTCACACACTCCCACAGTTACCGAATTTCGGCCAACGTTGTGATCGATGGTAGACTCTGTGTTACTACCACACACAAACGCCAGTGATCTGCGATTGATAGTTTTCACTTAAAAGTGATACACCGTGACACATGCGTCTTTGGCAGAAATATGAAATTGCCGCAGATCGACCATTTTCATCCCCCATATCTTCCACACCCCCATAGCTACAGACATCTAACAACCATAGTGCACGACAACAGACACGATTCTACTACCACACATAAACACCAATGCTCTATGCTATGTAGTCGTGGTAGAAAAGTGAAATCTGCGGAGACACATGCCTTTCGTCGAAATACGAAAATATCCTTGGTCGGCCACTTACAACCACCATATCTACCACAGTACCACATTTTCTGAAATTCGGCCGCTGTTGTGATCGGAATGTAACTCTGTGCTACTACTACACACAAACGCCAGTTATCTATGATCTATAGTTTTCGCTGAAAAGTGATACACCATGACACTTTTGTCTTTGGCAGAAGTATGAAACTGCCACAGGTCGACCACTTTCAACCCCCATTTCTCCCACACCCCCATAGTTACCGACATGTAACAACCATAGTGCACTACATGAGATACGATTCTACTACCAAACACAAACACCAATGCTCTATGCTATGTAGTTGTGGCAGAAAAGTGACATATGCGGAGACAGTCGAAATACGAAAATATCCTTGGTCGGCCACTAACAACCACCATATCTACCACAGTTTCTGAAATTCGGCCGCTGTTGTGATCGAAAGGTGACTCTGTGCTACTACTACACACAAACGCCAGTTACCTGTGATCTATAGTTTTCGCTGAAAAGTGATACACCATGACACTTTTGTCTTTGGCAGAAGTATGAAACTGCCACAGGTCGACCACTTTCAACCCCCATTTCTCCCACACCCCCATAGTTACCGACATGTAACAACCATAGTGCACTACATGAGATACGATTCTACTACCAAACACAAACACCAATGCTCTATGTTATGTAGTTGTGGCAGAAAAGTGACATATGCGGAGACAGTCGAAATACGAAAATATCCTTGGTCGGCCACTAACAACCACCATATCTACCACAGTTTCTGAAATTCGGCCGCTGTTGTGATCGAAAGGTGACTCTGTGCTACTACTACACACAAACGCCAGTTACCTGTGATCTATAGTTTTCGCTGAAAAGTGATACACCATGACACTTTTGTCTTTGGCAGAAGTATGAAACTGCCACAGGTCGACCACTTTCAACCCCCATTTCTCCCACACCCCCATAGTTACCGACATGTAACAACCATAGTGCACTACATGAGATACGATTCTACTACCAAACACAAACACCAATGCTCTATGTTATGTAGTTGTGGCAGAAAAGTGACATATGCGGAGACAGTCGAAATACGAAAATATACTTGGTCGGCCACTAACAACCACCATATCTACCACAGTACCACAGTTTCTGAAATTCGGCCACTGTTGTGATCGAAAGGTGACTCTGTGCTACTACTACACACAAACGCCAGTTATCTGTGATCTATAGTTTTCGCTGAAAAGTGATACACCATGACACTTTTGTCTTTGGCAGAAGTATGAAATTGCCACAGGTCGACCACTTTCAACCCCCCATTTCTCCCACACCCCCATAGCTACCGACATCTAACAACCATAGTGCACGACAGGAAAGACGATTCTACTACCACACACAAATACCAAAAGTCTATGTTATGTAGTTGTGGCAGGAAAGAGAAGTATACGGAGATACGAATTTTTGGTCGAAATATGAAAACGGCCTGCACTGACCAACTTTAATGATTATATCTCCCACATCCCCACAGCTATCGGCATTCGGCCAACGTTGTGCATGACAGGAAACTTCATGCTACTTCCACCCACAAACATCAGTTGATCTGTGCTTGGTAGTGGTGGCTGAAAAGTGAAATATAGGAAAAACAGGTCTATTTTTATATATATAAGATTATGAACAGATTATATATCCATATCACCCCTTGAGTACAATTAACCACCATTTTCAAGGCCATTTTTTGTGCAATAACTAGGTAAAATTTTAATCACATTAACGCTCCCGACAAAAAAGTGAAGCACCCAGAAGAGGAGGAAAAGATTAGTTGAAACATCAATAAAATCGGAGGCATATGATCGTATTTTAGTGATTACAAAACTGAGTCAGATTTACAAAGAACTTGGCGTTATGAACCCACTTATTAGTATCAGCTATCACCTCTGGTCTGGTTGTGTGCACTGATTCAGTTGAGAAAGGTGTCATAAATTCATTGGTTCCTATCCTGAGGAAAGCTGGCCCACTAGTGTTGTAACTGGCTCTTGATATCCTTAATACTGGCTCTAGGACAGAGATGATGACTGAGCTGGTCCAACAGAAGTTCTATCAGGGACAGAGCTGGAGAACTTGCTGGCCATGAGAGTAACTCAACGCCGCACAGGCAGTTCATAGTAACATGTTCCATATGTGGATGAGCATTGCCCTGTTGAAAAATGACAACAATATATTGTTGCATAAGTAATAACACTTGTGGACACAGGATTTCTGTGGCATACCATTGTCCTGCAAGAGTACCTACAATTGCTACCACTCGTGACCTGAAGACACACCAGATGTTTCCTCAGACCATGACACCGAGCGTGGTGGTGTAATGGCTAGTGTTCTGACCTCGCATTCGGGAGGACAGCTTCCTTCAAAAGGACATGGCCGAATTCCTTCCCATTCCTTGCCCCCTCCCCATCCTTTCCCGTTTCTAAAGACCTCGCTGTTAGAGAGACGTTAAGCAGATAAAAAAAATTAGACCATGATGCAAGTAGTAACACTTCTGTGCCTCTTCAAAAGGAGCGATTACCCCCACCATTTTTAAGCTTCCTTCTCAGATCTTTCTTTGTCGCACTTTCGACTTGGTTTCTGCCATTAACCACACCTATCCTCACTGTCGCGATACTCCTGATGCAGCCTACTTCATCCATGTTTCTCAGGGCTTAGGAGGCTGCTGTCACCCTATATTCCCATATCAAATCACTCTATGTATCAACCCCTAAACAATCCTGAAGTTCAAACCATAAAAAAGGGATACCAAGGGGATACCAACTCAGGCTGTAAATCATTAGGTGAGAGATTTGGTTAGGTTATATTCACTTGGGATTTTCCATAATTTTTTAATCCAATTGTTACTTCTGACTGTGTTGCTATAGTGAGCACCATTATGTTCAACAAGAGAAATTTGAAGAGTAAACCGGCAGTAAATTCAAAATTTTAGTCCTGTTCCTGACTTTTAATTTTTAATGGCAAAGCTTGTTTGTGTGTATATAAAGTATGTCATGAAGCTTCACAGTTTGAATTATTCATTATGCTGTAGGTTGTGTAAGGAATTAAATGTCCTAACTCTGATGATCCTGCAAGAGTATCCAACTAACTGTCAGATCACAGGTTTATTTAGTTTTTATTTAACAATTTCAGTTCCTGTGATCATCCTCAAATATTTATTGTCTAGTTATTGTTAAGTATCTAAAGCCCACAGAAAAGAAAAAATAAAGAAAGATCTGTTTCTAAATTTAATTTAAGCAGAGCAGTAATTAATGTTTGAAAAATCCTTATTCATTAACGTATCATGTGTTTATATTTCTTATCCTACTCAGAATAACTTCCTTGGAATATAAATGGAAACTAGCAGATCTTATTAAAACACAGATGTTTAACTTTTTTCCATACAGTAATTCTAAATTGATTAATTTACCAGAAAAAAGTGAATTAGTGAATTGTAATTCCACTTTTAATAGCACTTAGGGTACTATGTTGTTTGCATAGACTTCCATGGCCATTGTCCATATTATCTTGGTTGTTCAGGTGGAATGCATCAGATTTTTGAAATCTGACATTTCAGCCATCGTTCTGTGGCTTTCATCAGTGCTGATGAAAGCTACGGAATGATGGATGAAATGTCAAATTTCAAAACATTGATGCAGTTTCACCCAGACAACCAATGTAACATGCCATTATCTTGTGTTTGTTTGCCAACATCTTAACATGCACTAGCATAGCTAATTCAGACCACATAAAACTGTTATCATCTCACTTTATCAACCACGTGGAACAGTATGGTCAAGTCTACAGTAATTTTGAACAGATCTGCAAAGAAATATGGCCATTTTGTTGAGTGGCACTTAAAGATAAAATTTAAGTGTTTAAAATTGATTTTTTTTATGTATAGATATTTTCTAAAAGATTGTTATCATTTACATATATTTTAACAGCAGTATGAGTCAGTTGTATTTTAATTGTCAGGGAACTGAAAGCTATATTTTGTTCACTGCAGAGAGAGAGAGAGCGCACCTATGTATATAACTGGTATTTAGTGCAGAAGTTTTCATTTCTTGATTGTTTTGTTTATCTCTTGGCACTTTGTTTAGAGATAAACATGAATAAGAAGCTAGACATTGAAAGTGAACTGTAGTCAAGCAGATTTGTACTTGATGCTACTCTCTAATTATTTTTTAAAATAATGCAGCCTTTATTAAATTCAATAAATTTTATGGAAATATTATCATTTTGACCAGTAATGAACGTGTGTGTGCGTTTGTTAAGACAGAGAATATTTCTGCTGCTGAACCATTAATTAATTACAATAATTCAAGAAAATCATAATACAGAGTAACCTCTTGCAATTGTATAAATTAATTTTATACTTGAATTTATTTTTGTGTAAATATATTTATTATAAGTAATAAAAATATTTTTTTCAATTTGTATTTCCTCTTTATCTGACTCATTTCCCAGTTTTCATAGCCATTGCATATAATTTTCTTCATTTTAACACTAAATAGTAAGGCTGCATATAAAATTGTAGTTGGTGGCGGTTTTATAGGAAATCATTGCTCCTCATCAATCTTTTTGCTTATAGTCTAAGTAGTTGCTGATTCTAGCCTCTCAACATATTATTGACCTGTATAATGGGTAGATTTTGTAACAGCAAATTAAATTGAATATCATAAATCCATCTTGCTTTTCATCCTTTTTATTTTGCAAAATGAAAAGTGCTGCATTATCCAGTAAAGCGTTAAAGTAGGAAATGCAGTATTAAAGGAGGTGGTAGTGAATATGGGAATGGCACAGGGTAGTGCATTGGGACCTTTGTTATTCATCATTTTAATGAAAGATTTTGTGAATGATTTACATTCAGAATTAAGGTTGTTTGCAGATTGCATAATGGGTATATAATAGGATCAAAACTGGGTGGGTGAACATGGAATGATGATAAATGCCAAGAAGAGTCAACTTATTAAGAACACAGATGAAAACCAATAAGTTGTTTTGATTATAGGGTGGGGTCAAAATTGCTTGTTGAATGTTTGAAGTGTAAATATCTTGGCATAACATTTGGCAATAAACTGAACTGGGTATGACACATATGCCAGATGGTAGTAAAAGATTTCAAATTCCTTCATTTCTGGAGAGGGTGATGAGAGATGGTAAGAGAGAAGTGAGTGAACTGGGATACAAAACTTTGGTCACACCATTGCTTGAGACCCACATTTTTGGTATCAAATACAGCAGTTGGATGGTGAGGAGAGCAGCTAGATTTGTTTGTGGTAATTGCTGAAGGTCCCAGTTGGTAATGATATGATAAAGGAGCTGAATTGGGAGTCATTGAAAGACAGGAAGAGAGTGCTGGAGGTGTACAAGGCTACAGTTGGTGATGGACTTGGAAGGATGTTGGTCGAAGAGTTAATAGTAGTTTATGGAAATAAAAGTTGACCATTGGCTCACAATTTCATGCATAAAGGAGTGGATTGTTTTAAGGTTGTTGGTGATTGGAATAAATTATCATGGAAAGTGATGAATAATTTACCAAACATGATGAGTAATTAAAATTTGTAAATGGTAAAAATAGATGGGTGGAAATTTAATGTTCAAAGTATAAAAGATGATAACAGTAAATAATATGAAAGAGTACCCTGTTGGCTCATTTGTAAAGGCATCTGACTGGAGATCAAAAGATCACCAGTTCAAATCTTTGCCTTGACAGGGATTTTCATAAGCTCTTAATCTGACCTTCATCTCTGGCCAGCTTGCTGTGTAATGTGAAGTATGCCAGTCGCTTTTCACATTAAACTGTAGTTGTACTACTGATGTGTACACATCCACAACAAATTCAAGCTAAACAAATACTTAATCAGGTCCTAGTAGGCCCATACAAACAAACATACAAATAATATTAAAGAGATATTTAGATGTCTAGAGAAATTGCTGCCAGAAGATGTGCTTGGTTGCAATTCAATTCAACTTTTTTTCACCCAATAACTGCAAGACTTGGCCTTTTCTTGTGGTTTATAAATTGATCACTTATTGAGTTGTTACTCTAAACTAAATATTTAAACATTCAATTTTATAATATGTGGCTAATAACAACTCAATGCTTACCAATACACATGTGTGGGATACCAATAATGTTCATGTTCTTTGCAAATAATGGATGTGCGTCCAGTGCAAGCAGTGTCAGTTACCATAGATTTCACTGCCATCATAAATGCAAACATAACAACAAACAAAAATGTAATGTCAGCAATAGTGCAGTAGGAAAAAATAGCACTAGGTGATATTTATGTAGAAAGGTGGGTGTAGTTTAACTGTGTTTGTGTTACCAAAAAAATGAAATGTATTAGTTAAGCTTGCTGGTCTCTTTGCATAAAAGAAATTTGAGGCATATAGCATCATCCAGAGCAAAGCAATTAATTAACAGAAATGTGGCACAACATTTCAAATTTGGGGTTGCACTTGTATAAATACACGGAAAATCGCCAGTATTGGACTTTTCTTATGATTTTGGGGTAAAAGCATATTTGCCTACCAAATTATTTATTTCTAGTACCATGGGAAGTACTGTTGAATTATGATGATAAAGTCGTGTTGGCAGTTAAAAACTTCAAATTCCTCTAACTTTCAAAGTAGGGAGAGGAACAAAATAAAATTTAACACTTTAGTTAAACTTGGTAAACTTTATTCAAACTGATAATCTGTGGCGTATATATATATTAGGGTATAAAGTGATTTCATATTTGGGGTAGCTAAGTGGTAAATATATAGAACGTTTAGAATTTTTTATGACTGTACAAAATTTCAGATATCTACTACTTAGGGAAGTACTTTAGAATTTCGATTATCATCAACAAGTCAATGACAGAATCGCTGAAATTTGCATATGAATAACTTTCAAAGAAGGAGGAACAAAAAAATTAATGTGTCTGCTAAGAATGTTGATATCTGCACTTAACAGAAATTTGAGACATGTCTCATCATTTAGACCAAAAATATTAAGGTACAAAAATGGTTTCAGGAAATAGGTAGGTAGTGCCACTGTTGAATTGACAGGTGTATTGTGGTGCACCTAGTGTTGTAAAAAAAAAACGTTTTTTTTCTGGCTTGAAAAAAAACTTTAAAAAAAAAACATGTTTTTTTTCTGGGACACGTTTTTTTCACAACTACTAAATCTCAAATTTGTAAGGCAGTTATTGTTTAAAATGACTGTTTTAGAGTTTATTCTATGTACTTATCTTAGTTTAAAATCTACCATATTTTTCTGGTTCAGTAGGAAAAAAAATTACGAAAATATTGGCAACATTGACTGAAATTTTCTTTTATGAACGGGGATTTCCCGAAGAGACTAGGTTGCGCGAGAATGAATCCCCATTCTCCATTGTTTGGATTGATATTTGCTATTTGAAATAGTGCTGCCAGCCCTACAAATTTATCTGTAGACCTACAGATTTTTTTAAAAACATTAGGAATTTAAAATTTATGTACGGTCTTTTGCCTCTTTTTATTATTTATTGTGCTTTGCTTATTCGTATATTTGTTAAACTCTCAGAGTATAGTGGTACTGACTCATTAAATTGTCAGTAATTATGAATCGTTTCCTTGCAACCGTTGGTGTAAACCAACTACTGAAAAGAAGTAAAGCACCTATTTTGTATGATAATAGATTTAAATTCAAATTAAAAGACCGTAATACAGAACTATCGGCGCAATCTTTATGCACTGTGTGTACTTTGCTCACAATTTAAAATTGCAATCTCAAAATCTTTTGCGTACAATACAAGAACAACCAGTAAAAGAAATTCAA